>JAWWEE010000085.1:67395419-67418532 GCA_035221455.1 Xenops minutus | reverse complement strand
ATGGAAAACTTCTTGAGGTGCAGGTTGGTAGAGAACTTCTGTCTTCTTCAAGCTGACTTCCAGCCCAAAAAGCTCAGTAGCCTCTGCAAAGCAGGATGTTAAGCGCTGCAGAGCTGCTTCTGTGTGAGCAACCAGGGCAGCACGGATAAGATGATTTAGGGTCTTAGTGTGGGCCTTCAGTTGCCTTAGGTTGAATAGGCTTCCATCGGTACAATATCGAATGTAGATACTGTTTTCTTCATCAAGGTCTGCCGTGACCCTTTGGAGCATCATGCTGAAGAAGATAGTGAATAGGGTTGGTGCGAGAACACAACCTTGTTTCACACCATTGGTAAGTGGAAAAGGCTCAGAGAGTGCATTGCCATATCTGACTTGGCCACGCTGATCCTCGTCTAGCAGAATGCCCATTTTGAGGAACTTGGGGGGACATCCTAGTTGTCCAAAGATCTACCTAATAAATGTTACTACACCATTAAACCATGTCCCTAAATTCTGCATCTACAAGTCTTTTAAATAGCTGCAGGAATGGTAACTTCACCACAGCCCCAGGCAGCCTGCTCTGCTGCTTTTAAACCATCTTGGTGAAGAAATTTTCATTAATATCCAATACAAATCTTCACTTCAGGCCTTTTCCTCTTGTCCTATCAGTTGTTACTTGGGACAGGAGACCAACTCCAACCCAGCTATTGCAGACACCAGCCAGGATGCCACTGGCCTTCTTGCCCACCTCGGAGTGCTCTGGCTCATGTTTGTCTGCTGTTGACCAGCACTCCCAGGTCTTTTTCTCACCAGCAAGCTTTCCAGACACTCTTTCTCCAGCTTGGAGCACTGCAGGGTGTTGTTATTACCTAAGTCCAAGACCTGGCACTTGTACCATTGGCCTTGGCCCACTGATCTCTCTACAGAGCCTTCCTGCCCTCCAGCAGATCAGCATTCCCACCCAACTTGGTGTCATCTGCAAACTAATTGTCCAGATCCTTGATAAAGATATTAAACAGGACTGGCCCAATACTGAGCTCTGAGGAACACCACAGTGATGGGTAGACAGCTGGATATAACCAGATCCATTCACCATGTATCTCTAGGTGTGTCCATCCATCCATCCATCCATCCATCCATCCATCCATCCATCCATCCATCCATCCATATTTTACTCAACAAAGAGCACACCTGCCTGACATACTGAGCTAGGTATGGGTCTTGTCATCATACCTTTACTTTTTAAGTCCAAATACTGTGGACATAAGACAGTCCTGGCATCCAATACTTAGTTCCAGCATATATGATTTCTAAAGAAAATTATAGATGTACCCGCAAAAGATCATGTGGCCAAGAACTAAATACGTAGCAATGAATGTGGCAAACTAAAATTGCCATGCTTTGCTCTTTTCTGACCATTGCTCAGTGTAATTAATTCGTGTGCCTTCTGGAGTGTTGGGCTTGTCATGGAAGAGAAGTCAGACAAATTGGCTTCTTTTAATATAAGGCAATTATTATTTATTGAGGCTGCTGAACAAAGATTACTCAGTTGCAAAATGGCTGTCTACTTTGACACAGAGTGAAATGTTTAATTGCAAGTGCCCAGTATTTTTCTGTATCCTGTCTTGTTTTGCTAAGTCCTGGAAAGAATTGCTGGTGACCAAATTCTTACACTGTAGAAGTCCTGATTTTTTTATTATTATTTTTACCTCAAATAAAGGTAATTATTTTTAATTCCTAGATGTTTAATCACAGATACTTAACAAGTTCTGCAATAATTTGGAATGATTATCATTCTCACTTGTATTTCTGTAATCTGTGTTTAGCACTTTGATTTCTGACATTTTCATGTTGCAATTGAATATACATATAAGTACATACATATATATATGTCAGTATATATATCGCATGTATCATATGTTTATGTGTATTTGTGTATCTATGTCTCAAGGAACAGGAAACTGATGTTATGAGATTATTTAGAATATTGATCAATCGAATCAGTCTAAACTTTAAACCAGAACTCTACCAGATAGATAATAATTAACAATACATATTACTTTAGTGGTTTATTCGTACTCATTAACAATTATTGTCACTGCATATTCAACATAGTTAATTCTTAACAATCAGTTCTAAATGAAGTACAAGTACAGAGTGTCACGGAGCTCATGTCATTGCAGTTAGTGTTGATGACTACAGTCCTTGGTGATCTTAATAGATAAGGTCAAAGTGATCAAGTTCCCTTACAAGGGTTCCCCACCATGTTATCTGAGACCACATCCTATTAGAAAGTGTTTGGTTTTATAGAGAATGCCTGACTCTCATCTATTGACTACTTTCTGCACAAAGATAGTAGGGTTAAGCCAAACTCCCCATCTGAGGTAGATGTCTTCTCCTGTTGTTTGTCTGGGATCTCCTTTGTCACTCACTGGGTAGCTGCTTCTTTTCTTTTGTTTCATGCAATCTTATTGCAGTTCTGGGGGTTGTGCTGCTGCAATTGCCTATCAGTGCATTGTTCCAGTTCTGAGACCTCTACTTTTGACTCATACCCATACTTTCAAGACATTTCTTTCTATCTTGCTTTTAAACTCAGACAATAATAGGGAAAATCTGGCACCAGGCTCACATTCACAAAACAAGTTCTCTTAAGAAGCTGTTAAAAAATCCAGGAGGCCAGGACTTGTACCTCATGCTTAGCAGGGTTACTAGCATTGGTTATAATTATGTGGGCTGATGGCTAAAAAAAAAAAAAAAAGCTTATTGGATTTCCTATTTTGATGTGTTTGTGATTGGTTCAGAGTGTTAGAGTGTTTCTGCTTTCATGGGCAGCCTGTTCCTATTCATTCAACTTATTTTTTAAATTGTGAAATAGCCACTTTCCCAGACAAACATAAGACACCGGTGCTGACCAGGCACCAGTTTCAGTGGGAGACAAGCCTAGGGCAAGAATTTGAGTTTGTAGTTTTAACCCAGGAGCATGACTGATCAATGATGTTCTTCTAGTTACTGCTGCTATTTTTCCAGGGACTTTTACACACCTTACTTCTTGGATTACTTTTCAATGAAAGATTTAGATGACAATCTTTACAGAAAGATAGCCATGATAAAAAGCATTAACAAGAATGTTTTTGTAACAGCCTCCCATCACTGCATGGCTTGCTTATCAGCCTTTTCTTCACGTAGAAGGAGGACAATGGTTATGGCCAGCTGAACTGCTGTTGAAAAGCAGGGATTAACAAGAAAATCAAACATCTTGTCTGGGGTCACAAAATAACAAAGACCTTTACTCTCATCAGGCTGATATAAGGTCCCAGGATAGAGTGAAACAAGGTGATTTAGTTTAAAAAAAAAAATACACAAAATAAAATCAAATAATATTATTAGACTTTAACAAAAACTGAAATTCATGTAAAATTGTTCATCACTTTCCATTTTTACTTTAGATGGGTGTCTAACTCCTCACACATCTGTATGCTAGGGCTGTCTTTGAAGATAAGAGGCTCTAATTTTATGTCTACCTGATACACCTTTTTCAAACCTGATCCTGAGAGCTCTTATCTCTTTTCCAACCTTGAAAGAAGCTGCTTTATTCGTTAGTTTTATCTGAGTGGAACTAGTTTCTGGAGAAATATGGAGACCTGCTGAAGAGATTCAGGTGTCTGCCAAAGGATTTCTCAGTTCACTTTCAGAGAGAAAAAATAGTACCTTACAGAAAGTATTTTTGTGTTTTGCCCCACATGGAATTAATGCTTCTGAAAGCAGAGGAGTGATGCAACAAATGGTCTCATAAACAGTAACTTTTTTTTCTTTAACCTCGGAGGTAAATATAATCCATATGATATTGCTATTATATCACCTACACCAACAATATTCTGTCAACATCATGGTCTACAAATAGTTGCTAGAATACAAAAATTTAGATTCTGAACCCAGAGTTCATATGTCACAGTCCTTACCTTGACCACAAATATTTATACTAAAATTTCCTTATGAAGCTTTATAGCCTAGTGTCAGAAGATAGGTTTGATAAGTGTGTATTTTCTGATAAAATTTATATAGAGGAAAGTGTCCTCCCCATCTGCAATAACTGTACAAATTTGTTGTGTTTAAATGAGAGAAGCCTCCAAAAGCCTTTGTAAAAGAGGCGCAAAGTAATAGAGGGCTTGAGGAGGGAGAGGGGGAAGCCTGGGAAAGCAGAAATGTGGGTTTGGTTTTCATTTTTCAGTCAGATAAAACTTGGTATGAGGTCTCAGGCAAGTGCCTGAAGTTCAAGATAATAACGCAGCTCTACAGACTCATCAAAATTTTCTATGCTATTTGCACAAAGCTGAAGAAGTTTTTGTGAGCGTGGTCTTGTGTGAAAGGAATGTACACTTCATTATTTGACTTGTCAATGTTATTCATGAAGCTATGCTTTTCTCAATCCTGTTTCCTTACAATGACAAGATTTGTGTGGGGCTTTTTTAATTCATTTTATTTTCCCTGTACAGTTGTAACACACATGAACTTTGGATAGAGCTGGACAAACTCTGATTTTAAATGCTCTACTAATATTTACTCAAATTTATAAAACAAGGTCTCAGTGACTAGGTTAGCCCCCACTCTGTGTTTGTTTTCTGCAGTTATTTTAGTTAATGAGTTTTCTGGCTGGGATGTTCCTGGGAACTGCTAATTTTAGACAACTATTAAAAAATACTAACAGAAGGTGAATTTCACAAAATACTGCTATTTGCAGTGGAAGTCTGGTTTTAAGAGTTGTGGTTTGCTCATCCAATGAGAAAAACATATCATATGATTTATGTGTCTACTCACACCATCTTGAATTTCAGATTTTAAATTTTATGTACTTACAACCATCTGCTCGCAAGCTAAATTCACACCATGGTTTTATCGGAGAAAATACATATATTTGGTAAACAGTTTTGAATAGTTGATGAAGGGAGAGAAAATGCCATCTGATTGCACAATTTCCTCAGGAAATCTTGGAGGTCACCTTCATTTTTCTGCTTTCTCAGCATGTAGTATAATATTTTGACCATTTCTTTTAGTTTGGTCTAGATAGTTTCATTTTTCCTGAAGGATTCAGAGCTCTCAGTTCTTGAAGGACTACAATTTCTTTTTCAGGGAATTAATATCTTGATGTTAACTTTCACTGGGTTCCATATTTTGTTGTCCAAATGATTAATCACTGCCTTTAACCATGGCCTCTTCTGGAAACACTCTGAGTTTGGTGTTCAGAAAAAAGAGTAGAGATTTAGGCATTAAGCACTCAGGAGGACTATGTCATGTAAGCTCAAGGCTTTGCAGTAGTTTCTGCAGGAGCACCCTGTTTCCAGCAACTCCTACAGCAGGAAAAGGAGACGGAAGTGAGGAGAAGTGAGCACAGGGCAAAGAGATGTTGGGCAACACTGGTGCTGCTGTTTGTCCATGGAGAGAGAGGAGGAGCTGAAACAGCAGATGAGACTCCTGAGTGGGGCAACCACCACTCACTGTGAGGGCAACACGTTTATTTTCTTGACATGGTCATATCAGTGGGCACTCAGTTGTTTTTCTCTTCACCTCCTCTCTCATCTCTCCTTGCATTTTGCTGTGCTACACAGGTAGTTATGTGGTTTGTGCCACATGTATTGTGAATTGCCTCAGGATCCTGGTCTTCTACCTGTTCTGACCACAGTCTTGTTGGAGGACGTCACATCTGCTGTCTTGTGCGTTACCCAGGTTTACTTTGTGACAAGAACAGGAAAGTGATTTGGATCCTTAACCTGCAGACAATATTAACCTGGGCATAGACAATGTGAACCCATTAATAAGCTTTAAGTTACAACTGCAATGGCATGTGTTAACAGAAAACATCCTTTCTAAAACATGATATCTACAGCTCTGCTAAAGTTGACACCTACAGAAAGCCTTGAATCTAAGTGTATTTGATAGCATGAATAAGCTACATGGTAGAAGCAGCAGTGTAAAGAAGGGGGAAATAAAGAGGACTGGGAGAAGGAAACTATTGCCAGAAAACATGGAGGGAAATAGTGATCTTCTCATCTTATTTTTATGTTTGTTCTGCTATTTCCCACCCTCAGAAAGAAGACAGAACAGTCCTGACAGCTCTAAATATCATTAAATCCCTAATGCAAGTTTTCAAAGTACACTTGGAAAAGTCAGGGAAATATAAAACTGAAGAATGAGTATAAAACAACTCATTGTAGCTTATTGAAGACCCTTCATTATCAGTGAGATATAAAGACACACACGGAAGTTCTGATAAGTACCAAACTCTCCACTCAGAAAGAGGCAAAGCAACACCTGTATGCACAGATGAGCAGACCTCCCCCAGCCATTATTTGGCACAAATATTACATAACACTTATAAATTCTCTTCCCCTTCACAGAGGTTCAGAAACACTCCATCAGATGCAGATGTACAAAAACGTCCACACTAATAGCAAAACACATGCACAGAATGCCAGTTTCACAGAAATATTCCCAACCATGCTTGCAAACATTGCACCATGCAGATGGATGTATGGATCGTCAGACATAGGCAGCTACTGACAGCTACAGAAATATTCAGAGTTCACCTGCTATAGATGCAACAACCTTCTACATTTGAAGGGGGCACAGAGGAGTCCAGTGCCACAATGCACATAATTCTGAGATCACAGTCTGGTCTTACCATTGTGAAAGACTTCCTCACACTTAATCTCACCAGTTATAAAGGATGTAGACAAGAAAGCTGTACACTGCCCAAAAATTAGCTTTAACACCCTACAACTCTGTTTTTGCTCTTGTATTCTTTGCCAGAAAAGCAACCAGCTTGTCATGGCTAGAAAATTGTAGCTTGAGGTCTACAGGACCCACTATGCATGTGGTTCAGGGATCTCGAGTCCAGTACAGCTAAGGAGGAGTTTTTTTCAGATTTTGCCATATCTCTAAACAGGTGAAACAGCTTTTACCTCAGTTTATCCTTGTCTGTGTTTGCTGCTGAACTTGTTCAGAGCTGCCACATTTCAGATTGCAAAAGGAAAGCATGAAGATACTTGTCCATTTTTTGTACAGTGGGCAAAACTGTTCCTTTTCTTCCTATAAATTTAAAGAGCATTTTTATCCTGAAAAATACTTGTTTGTATTTCCAGCTTGATCTGAGACAGGAAATTTTGGGCAATACTAAATTATTTGGAGAAGTTCTGCTATTTACACTTCAGAAATGATCTCATTGTTACATCTAAACAAAATTATTTTATAGCCAGCATTTACTTGTTTCAGCTGTTAAAAGTAGCTCTTTTCACCAGGGCTGCGTGATGTTTCCCCAGTTGTATGGTTAGTAGGTCTGACAGATTAACAACCATGCCCAGCACCAGAAAGAAGATTGGTAGCAGAGGTGCAATTTTAATATGGCTTTATCTGTGCCACATACTTTAACTGCAAGAAACTCCTTCTTAGTTCTCTAACAAGCAGTATACATATGGTAATAAACCATGCCAGGATGTGTTGATAGCATTTGGACAGACTCTTCCCACAAACATTTGTCACATGGCTTTTCTTTGTTTTAGGGGTGCGATCACACATAGATCAAGGTGAAGGAGCGCAACACTTTAGAGAGGGAAACACAGGTAGTGCCCAAAGAAAGATGCACTGCAATTCAGAGGACTTTAATTATGTTCCTGGTTCCACAGCTCAGATGGGAAATTCACATCAGGCCACTGATCCCAGCTTCCCATGGAAAGCTCTTTAAGCCCTACCGATGGAAAGTAGTATTGTCAGATCTATTTAAGATTGATGTCATTAGTTGAGCAAAAGCCTTTTCTTCATCAAAGAGGTGGTAATGTAATTTCACAGCAAACTCTACCAACTCACGGGTTTATCACCCTTCCTCCTGGAACTGCTGCTGCACATCCCCATACTGGGTGCCCTGCCCGGGTGGCACAGCTCTCCATGGCTCTCATGGGGCCATGAGTGGTGACAGAAATGTTACAGCAAACTCCTGGCCTGGGAGGTGATCCCAATGTTCCTGCCATTCTCTGTCATTTTCAGTATTCCTGAAGCTAATGATTTACACTGCTTAGAGAGCATGAATGTACCCTGGGGTTTTGCATCCACAGGATAGTGCAGCACATCCAGCAAAAGGATGTGCTGTTATCCACAGTAAAATGGGATCCTTCTACCAGAGAAAGAGCAACCTATGGAAAAAAGCATGTGGGGCTTTTGAAGGTTGAGAATGTATGATTGCACCTCTCAAACTTTTTCTTGGTGTCCCCTAGGTAAGCCCAGAGAACTTGAACTACACATGACTGAAAATTAAGAAAAGAAAATAAATAAAAACAGTGTATGAAAAACACATTGTGAGCTCTCTGGGCAGCCTTTCCTTTGTGAAAGATGCGTAGGGGTGTTCTCAACTGCAGCCAAAAGGATGGCTGCCTCCTTAGGTCATTCAGCAAGAACATGGATGTGTGCAGGGATCAGGTCTTCAGCACTCGCAGGATGTAGGGGAAGCCCAGACAAGCCAGTGACAATCCTAACCCATGCACAGATTTTAGATTTTTGATCCCTCATTTGTTGGATTTGTTTTCTGATGATCCTAGATTCATCTTTAAAATTTATAGGCACTTGTCACATTTGGTGAGGACCAAATTCAGAGCCTCTGACAACCACAGAAGTCCTGCTGCTGACAGGAAGGAGAGCTCTTAGTGATGGTCTGTGTGAAGGAACCGTGACAAAAGGCGCAGATGCATTTGTGCATTAAGGCGTAAAAGTACATGAAACAGAGCATCTCACAAAGCATAATTGGTACCAAGGACTCACTTAAATCACAACAATAAACTCAAAGCCTTATCAAAAAAAAGTTATCTTTTAAGGAAGAATTTTTTGCACAGCCTCAGATCTTGCCTTCAAAGAGATTGAGGCTGTGGGAGTGGACCATATGCTGACATTTCTGGTCTTCTGGCCTTTGGTGTTGCACAGAAGCATATATATACCATATCCTAATTTTTTTTTTTTTTTTCATATCTGTATGACATTCTTTTGCTTGACTGTGAACTCAGTGAATGCACAGGCAATTCAACGCTGAAGGCAACCTGATTTTATACACTAAAGGATGGCCAGAAAATAATCAGCCAAACTGAAGCTCTCTGTTCAGAGAAATTCTCCCTGCACCATGCCCCTCTCTATAGAATTTTTCTCTCGCTAAAATATTTTCCCATCTAGACATGTGCAATTCCCATATGCAACTCCCAGCGCTGTCAAAATGTGCCAGGCACATCAGTGCTGAGCTGATCAGTCGGGAGAGCCAATTCCAAAGGTCAGGCTTCTTATTTCATACCTAACGCTGCTGATGTGGCTGATCAGTTCAAGGATACGTACAGAAAAGAGACAGAGAAGAATGGCCTCTTGGGGAATTCAAGACCTGACTTGTAGCCAGCGAATAGTCTGGATAAGGCAAGTAAGTTTGTTAGTGCTGGGATGTCATGTTGTGTTGGTTTAGGCTAGGGTAGAGATAGTTTTCTTCACAGTGGCTGTGATGGGGCTATGTTTGGGATTTGTGCTGAACACAGAGTTGATAACATAGAGATGTTTTTGTTTTTGTTGAGCAATGCTTACAGAGCCAAGGCCTCTTCTGCTTTCTGTACTGCTACACTGGTGAGGAGGCTGGGGGTACATGGGAGGCTGGGAGGAGACACAGCTGGGACAGGTGACTCCAAATGACCAAAGTGACATTCCAAACTATATGGCATCATGGTCAGTATAAGAAGTGGCAGGGAAGTACTTTTATAGCCATATCCACAGCCACATGGGTCTCAGGTTTGCTCCTATTATTTGTCCAGCCTTTCAGCTGACATCTGAATTTACCATGCAGATCTGGGAGATGCAAAGATTATTCTTGATTTTTACTTAAAATGGGGAGAGTTGGTTCCCCTCTGAGAAGCACTAGATGTACGGGCTATATGCAAAGTTTTCATGGCTTATATAAAGCATAACATAAATTTCATGGTTTAGGGCTCAGGGAAGGTAAAGAGAATAAAAATTGCGGAAAAAAAAACCTACAAAGAAAAAGACAAGTATTTAAATATTGGCACGGTGAAAATCCTCTCTTCTTATATACAAATTTATTTTCTATTTATTTTTCCTTCTGTTCAAATAATTGCCTATTTTACATAGTGCAAATATGTAGTAAAATGTCCAGCTTTTATTACATTTTCCCTTGAGGAGATGGCAAATAAATGCATAAATTAACATATGTGTGAATTTTTGTCTCAAGGGTTTAACAGAACTTTTGAAAACTGACAAACTGGAGTTTTTTCCAGTCATCTTTATATAATTAGTGCAAGATTTTGGCTTGTTTGTGGGTTTTTGTATGTGTTATCACATTCTTTGCAATCTTCTGAAACAAGCTTATTCATTTGAAAGTTTTGTGGATATGGGTGGGGAGTTTCACAGATTTTTTTTTTTCCTCATTTTTCAATAACTCCAGATCCAAAAAGAAGAACTCATGAATTTAAAATTTGCCATTAACACATGTTTACAATATCTTGAGAAAGCCTTACTCCTCAACAAATGTAGAGATAATTTCATTCAGTTCCCAGAAGGAATAGATTCTAAAAGGAAGACTGTTTCATGTAGATATTGTATTTTACTTTTAAAAGATGGCAACAAACATGCTTTATGGAAGATTCTCATCACATCAGTTCAGTTGGCACATTGTAGAAATCCATATGCAATGTCTTGCACACTGTATATGCATATGTATACACACCATGAATAAACACGAACATATATGTGCACAGGTGTACAATTAAAATGTGTCTTCTTGAGCAGTGGTCAGTTCAGTATTGTTTTAGCAAAGGAATATAAAATACTGGTTCTGAAGTTCAAGGCCAGGAAAAAAAAAAAAGAAAAAAGCTGTGCAGTGATTTTGTATGTTTGTCAGAAAACTTGCAAACCTTCAGCTTTCTTAGCTCAGGGGTGAGAAAGGTTCTAAAACTGTGCATTGGTACAGTAGATAAACTTTCTTGCTGCCATAAAGCAGCACAACTGAATTATGGTACCTCACTGAGATGTCAGTGCTACAGGGGATGAATTTGGTCCTTGGTACAAAGCAATCCATACAATCTTATTCTAGTTCACTTTACATTATTTTTTTTTAATCGACATTTTACTAGTTTTAGACTTAAATTCTCATATCTTCAGTTAAAACTAAAGAAAGAAATAAGCAAACAAACCTAAACGTTCTTAGTGGTCTCAGTCTCTGTAACTGAAAACAAGACAAAAGAAAATTAAAAAAAAAAAAATCCAAGCCATTCTTTTCTGTGATTAATTTGCCTTTATACTAAAGTGCAACCAAAAGTAATTTGCATCTGATCACTAAAAATATAGGGAAAACTTTTCTCTCCCATAAAGGTTTTATTACTTCAGTTGAGAAATTTTGATTTTATTTTTTTTTTTAATTCATTTTGTCTTATAACTGCACTTTCCCAACCTTTAATACTCTTGCAAAGACTTAAAGGAATTTTTTGACATCCATACTCTTACTGTTTCTTTTTTTCAGTCACTGAAGTCATAAAGTGGAAGGGGAAAAACAATGAAAAAATCCCAAGCCCCAGACACTCCCTGACATTGAGACACAAGCTATACTACCAAGCCATATACTATATGACAAATTAAAGGTCTGGACAATACTGTACAGACAAGGTCAGACTGGGTTTATATGGAAGAAGTTAATTACAAATGAGAGAAGAAGTCCTTAGAGTCTCTGTAACTGTGGAGGATTTTCTGCTCCCTTGTCAGAGAGTTTAGCAGAGTTTTCTGCCTTTGCTTGTCTTATTACATTATTTGAAGCTGAATTACAGTCATGCGCTGAAAATCAGCACTTAAGTCCTGCAAATCTCGGCCTAATGAAAGTCAATTTCCTCTCTACTGTCCTCAGACAACCAGGTGCTCTCCATGTAGTTTAGTCATCTCCAGAAGGTATGTACACATCTGAATACTCAGAAACTGCCTGAATTTTGATCCAGGTACAATGTCTGTCTTGCAACCGCTATCAAGCAAGAATTATGACACTTTTCTCAGGAATGAAATGGCATTAAAATATCAGAACTTCAAATTAGTGTTCTCTGATTTCTCCATGCTTGCTTTCCTGGAATGACTGATGTGAAGGCTCTTCCAATGCCTCCTGCTCAGATAATATTTGGTGTTTCATGTCTGCTTTGTATGACTAGGATACAGGAAGATCACATTTGAATGTATAGAAAAGAACCTTGCATTTTAAAGGTTTTTGGATACACTTCCTAAACCCTCAAAAAAACTCTCACGGAGTTTAGGGTTTTTGCATAGAATCATTTACTTTGTAAAAATCCTGAAGAACATCAAGTCCAATTGTAAACCTAACTCAGTCAACTTAACCAATAAGCAATGTCCCCAGGGGACACAGCTACATATCTTTTGCTACCTCCACCACTGCCCTGCTCTAGGGCTTGAAAACCCATTTAGTGAAGGCATTTTTCCTAATATACAACTTAAACCTCCTCTGGTGCAACCTGAGGCCATTTCCTTCATTCTATCTCTTGTTTCTTGGGAGAGGAATCCGACACTCACCTCATTAAAAATGTCCTTTCAGGTAGATGTAGAGAGTAAAAAGAGAGCAATGTCTTTTAGATTATAAATGGCTCTGATAGGGTCATGTGTGGCTGGTGCCAGTACTTACCTGAAAAGAGTTCTGGTTTGCTGGTTCCTATTGTGGAGTCTGGTCAGGTGTTGGAACAGTCTGCCGAGGGAAGTGTTGGAATCACAGTCCCTGGAAGTGTTCAAAAGGCATATGGAAATAGCACTTGCAAATATGATTTAGTGGTGAACGTCATGGTGCTGGGTTAACAGCTGGACTCAATTATGTTGGAGATTTGTCTACTTTAGTGAGTCTATGATTCTGTGCAGTAAGAAATCTCGTGAAAGTGCATAAACTCAGAGTAGCTGGAAACAAAATCATGGATGGTAATATTTCCTGTTAAAATCCAGGATCCCACACAAAATTCCATGCTATCTTTCAAATATAAGTGAAGATACGGGGAATGAGTGCAAAATTAAGTTGGAAACTCAGAGAACAAATAGGAACCTAGACTTTATTTATCCCCTATGGGCAGCAATGTAACCAGGTTGAGATCACCAAAAAGAATAAGAAACTTCAATTCAGCTGTCTTCCTTGTACAGACAGTATCTTCTCTATGGTGCAGACTTGCATAAGGCCTTGCACAGCTCATCACCAGTGTTTGAATTTTCCTTTCAATCAAGATTTGTCCAAAGCCTGAGACGATAGACTTAGTCTTGCAAAAGCAAAATACCACAAATAACTGAGTAGAGGGAAAGCAACTAAAACAAAACCAATTTTAATAAAAACAAGCAAAAAATCTACCCACTCTATTTTCTGACTGTTCATCTTCTGTCATGCAGAGGGATAAAACAGAGAGCTTATTCTTAGACACTGAAGCACATGTAGCAGACTAATTTCATCATGGACAAAGACACTTTTCTGCCACATAATTTATTATATTACTCCTTCTGCATATTTTGTTATAATCTTTGCCTACTTTATTATTACTGCAACAGTCCCACAACTTTCCATGCATGGCTTTTTTTGCTCAGGAATGAAAACCAAGGCACAACAGCTCATCAGAGCAAATTACATCAGATTGGATGACCTGCTATTACACCGTGTCCACACTGGCACACGGCAGTTTCAGCTCATGCCACTAAATATTTGTCTTGTCATGTTATGTGTTACATGTGAGAATGTCTTACAGAGCTGGTGATATGTGTGGTGTTCTCTCATAGTTTGTGCTTCTGTACTCTATTTCATTTGGTTGGTGCTTCATTAGGTACTGCCTTGCTGAGATTCTGATGTGCCTTATTAAATCAACATTATTTGACTTCCATAGACCCATGGTGAGGATGTGCAACTGTTTCCTTACTTGAATTGTTTGCTCTGTGTTAAATTTAGCTAAACAATCTTACTACTTTAGCTTTGGTTGTCATAAAACAGAATGGCAAAGGGGAGAGGCCAAGCTTAGGAACTTGGATGGGAAGAAAGACAAAATAAAAAAAAAAAAAAGGAAAAAAAAAAAGAAGGAAAAAAAAAGAAAAAAGAAAGCCTCAGGAATTCAGCAGTCCAGGACTTTTTGGGTTTGATGCTGAGTAACTGGGAAAACACAGAAATCAGCAGTGGAAAGAGAACAGGGAGCTTTGAAGCAGGACTATGTTTGTGACCAGGTAACAAGCTTTTACTGCATGAATAAAAGGACATTGCCATAGGGCTTGAAAAGAACCTGGACCCATCAAATGTGCAAGCCTGACAGTTTTGAGAGTTCCTTGTGCCAATCCTGTCAAACTGAAGCAGGAACAAAGGAATAGGTAGAGCTTGTGAGCTGCTAGTTAACACACTCACGTTCAGAGTCCCACATGGCAATTTCAAATTGTCCCTCTTTAGATGTTTCGCATCGGGGTTTTGCTGCCTAAATTCTTTCCTTTCTGATCTCTGTGACCTACACATGTACCTCTTTCCTCTCGAGGCTGACAAGATCACGGGCTGAAGCAAGTAAGAACTGTCCAGCACTGAAGAAGGAAATTACGTCTGTAGTTACTGCAGATTGAATGTTAAAACAATATAAGACAAGATAAGGTAAAGTCTGACTAGTGACCAGTTGAAAATAATTTATGCAAAATATGCAATGCAGAACCATTAGTACGAGCCCACTCTGAATAATCCAAACAATTTTTCCTAATTAGAAACACTAGCAAGATGACATTTTTTGACCACTTCATCTTATTTTTTATCTTGACTGAGACATGTATCTGGGAAAAATAGGGTATGTATCAAATTTAAAAGGGTTTGCATTTTGGTTATTGAAGTGATACTTGAGAACCTTGCCACTACTGTGCCTTTTTTTTTTTTTTTCATTTGTGTCTTTTTTAGAAAACAATCCCAGTTTGTACTTTAAAGGATAGGGGATAGATGGAAAATCAAATTTAGGTGTTGGGATGCTTTTTAAGTTGGAGAGAGATTAGTTGCTGCAATAGATCCTTGGGAAGTAATTAATAGCATGCTAAACTTTGAAACCTTAGCAAATCCCCTTTGAAAGGGATGCAAAGGATTGATTATGCATATGTATATTCTCTAGATGTGAAATACTGACCAAGAGTGGGACTAAGAGTGGACCACCTGTACCCAGACACCTATCTGAACAGGAGTTTAGAACACAAGGGGATCCCTTCTGCATTTCATGGCTCAATAGGAAGGTCTGCCTGATAGTTCTGTGTGACCATGTTTTCTGTGCAGCAAATAATGTAGTGTACCTTGCCATTGAATCTTTTTAAACCACTATCACATTTACTACTAAACTTTTTTCATTCACTGTTTTATTTCAATAAGGGATGTTGTTGCTTTTCTCTTAAAGGTGAGTTGCATCACTCCACCTATGACAGTATTCCACATGGGGAAGTATGACCATAACGCTTCATGAACAGCAAGAAAATGTTATCATTTCTCTCTGCAGTAACTTGTGTTAAAATGCATCAGTGATAAGTATATTAAACACCATGACAGAATGAATTGGTTTGGAAGGGACATTAAATTTCCTTCCCTGAGCTTCCTTCTCCAAGCCCCCTGCCATGGGCAGGGACACCTTCCACAATCCCAGGTTGCTCCAAGCCCCGTCCAACCTGGCCTTGGATACTTCCAGGGATGGGGCAGCCACAGTTTCCCTGGGTACCTGTGCCAGGGCCTCACCACCCTCACAGGGAAGAATTTCTTCATAATAGCTAATTTAAATCTAGCCTTTTTGAATCTAAAGACATTCACCCTTGTCCTGTCACTCCATGACCTTCTCCAAAGTCCGTCATCAGTTCTCTAGGAACCTCTTTGGGTACTGGAAGATCCTTCTCTTCTCTGAGCTGAACAGTCCCAACTCTCCCAGCCTGTCTCCAGAGCAAAGGTGCTTCAGTAGTTTGAACATCTCTGCAATCTCCTCTGGACTTGCTCCACTTCTTATATTAGGGTCCCCAGAGCTGAATGAAGTATTTCAGGTGGGGTTTATCTCACCAGAGCACAGTAGAGGAACATAATCCCCTTCATTGACCTACTGATCACACCTCTTTTGACACAGTCCAGGACACAGTTGGTGGATGCAAGTGCACACTGTCATGCCATATCCATTTTTTAATCCACCATCACACTACAGTCCTGAGAAATAATAGGACACTCTCTTTTGCCTGTTTAGCTCCCACTCTTCTGTTGGTACTGCCTACAGAGGTAGCTTATAAATACCTGCACAAGGCTGAGATCCAGGATTTTAGCTCGACTCCTCATTATGTTACTGCTATATTAGGCTTCATTTGCTGTAGTTACAGCCTGATTACAGCACTTCCATAATATTTCTCATAGAACTGTGATGAGTTAATTGGCATTTGTAGAGCAATTCTTAAGCAATACTTGCTTAAGAAACACTCTGAAGAGCATGTGTAGGTCCACTGGAGCAAAGTTATGCACTTGCACCTGAGTTGGAGCATTTATCATGCTTATTAAAGTGCTGTGCAGTTTAGGTTTTTTTTCACCATCAGCTGTGCATTCAATGAGCAACCAAAGCTGACTTAACCAGATCTGTTCTGTATCATGTTCTGGAAGTCCTTGCCTGTCTTTAATTAATACACAGAGAGGCTATTAAACTTGTTTTTAACTTCCTGGAAAGTAGCTAGAGATAGGTGGGATGTAAGCATGGAGACAGAAAAAGCATCATTTGCTTGCATATGCAAAACTGGGAGAAGAACCACTGATTTCCAATGAGAGAGTTGGAAAAAAAAAAGTACTTTACAGTCTTATTTACAAAGAAATTAGAGTATTTGTTATTTTTGTTGGTAAATTGAGTGCTTGATAAAATATGTTTCTGAGAGAAGATAGGGAAAATATTTTCAAAAATGTATATATATCTTTTATTTTATGTAAGAGATAGTCAGGTCACTGTAATATTCCTATTAACAACATGGGACAAAGGAAGAGGACTTAAAATGAAAATAACTAAATAATAGTTTATCTGTATAATTATACTACAGTGGAATAATTAATGATAACCTCCTTCCTAGGATCATACCGGCCATTAAAAAAAACAGCACTGTCAAATAGCATCACTTTCTGACAAAACTATTTCCTGAAAAAGGAGAAAAATGATTAAAAACTTCAATTCACAAAGTGACTTTTATTTTAACAATAAATAACATACAAGTCACATTGCAAAATGAGACCCTTAATCATTTTCTGCCATGTTATTTGTCAAAATACAGACAAGAAAAAATGGTCACTCATAAATAAAAGGTAACTTTCTTTTGCCATTTGCAGGGCGGGGGAGTAAATGCAGTGTTTGTTGAAGCTCTTAGAGGGAAAGGAGAAGGAAATAAATGGCTGAAGTTTGTAAAGCAAAAAGGCAACTTTAATAAACTCAGTCTGATCAAACAGATTGAGTAATCAAAAATTCATTCTTTGTGGAACATGTGGGGGGAAATAGCATTTTTATTGGAATATTAACACTGAAAGGTTTGAAAGCATCAGAGAGGGACGGTACTTTTCAAAACCCAACTCTAATTGCTTATGATATATAATTTCATCCTAATTTAATGTTAATTGGATTTCCCAGTGTATTGTCCAAATGAAATTTTTTGTTTCATTTCTTTAGCTCCTTTCAGTGATTGGATGAAACCACAGAAAAGCTTTCACTCTGAACATTTATATTCAAAAGGCACAACTGTGTACAATACAGTAATATACAAATCAGAACAGAGAATGGGGATGTTTTGTTTTTATTTTGGAAATTTGTATGTAGGATTTGGGGGGTTTATGACAAATTTTAAGACTAAGGAAAGTGTCCTGTAACTGAAACACTTTCCAGCTGATTTCTGTAGGGCTTCATACTTGAGGCAACTGCAGCTTTGACTTTTTGCGTTAACATAATCTTTTATGTAAAAGTAGAAAGGAATTGGTAGTGAAACAATTTTTATTTATTTTATGAGCAATGGATTGTAGCTTGCAGGCAGCAAGAAATCTGCATCAGTTAATAACTCCTAGAAATTTCCATTAAATTATCACAATTCTACTCTTCAATTCACAAGTTTTACTGTCCCCAAAATTGTCATTCTTGCTATGAATATGACTCAAATTTTCAAAAACTTCAACTGAAAGCCCTAGTGACAGTTCTTGTCTGAATTCACCATTTTGGTGTATTAAATGCATTGCACGTACTAAATCAGTCACTACGAACTACATTGTCAGGACCAAAGATTTAAGATGAGAACTTTTTCCTTAATCATTCTGTCTTTTCCATACCTGTATTCCAAGAGGGAAATAAAATAAAAATAAAATAAATAAAAAAAAAAACCGAAAAACAAAACAAAACACAACAAAACAATGGTCAGGTGACAGGGAGGAAGAAAAACAAACATGCAAGTTTATTAGTCTAAACAGCTTAGAGTACCAAGTAAACATAAATATAAATAACAATATCAATTATGTCTCTCCTTGAAAAAATACATAAATATAAATAGTACTCACTGAAACACTCATGAAGCTGTTTATTGGCTTTATATCCATTTTACAGGTAGCCAGTTTCAGTTTGCATAGGGAAGAAGATGCTTGAACTTCTGGCAAAAGTACACAAACCCAGATTCCCATGTTTTGGCAACGCTTTTAAAGATATCAAATTCAGCTGAAGCTGCTGAATAATATGAATTTTAGTGCTGGTTGGAATGACAACAGGATTTCATGTACTGTCATAACAGCACTGTAGGATAGACTTATTAAGGCTTTTGGTGGAATAAGGTGAGAATTAAGAAAGGAGAAAAAGTCATCACAAAAAAACACCTGAGTGACAGAGCTGGAGATGGAACATCAGTATCCTGAAATTATGTTTTCAGTTGTTTAAATCCAAAGTAGGTGTTTCACAATCAATAACACGTTGAAGTTGCCCATAAATTAACACGCAGGGAAAAGCCTGAAGCAGAGTGAAGACAGCCACTTGGTAAATCCTTGACGGTGAAGCTGACAGGCTTTCTGCCAGGGGCTTCAGCTGGGCCAGAAGATGTTCATGTGTTTTATATATTAATACAGTATTGTTGGTTTCAGAGGCACTTAGTACTGTTTATATGTTCTTTGTCAGTATAGGAAGAAACTTCTGATGATTTGATGGATGCAAGAATAGGCTTGGTTTCAAGTCTTTCAGCTGGCATGGAATTCAGGAAGTCTCTTTTGTTATAGCTGAATCACAGCTATATCAGTAGCAGAGTCCGCGTAGTAGGTCTGGGAGAGTATCACATGTATTGATTTCTTTGCTCAGGTCTCTGTAAGGGCAAGAAGAAAAGGCCCAAAGTGAGAACAGAGCATCTTTCTTCTATATCAGAGTTTTACTGAAGATCCAAGGTGTTTCCAATTGAATTTGGCAAAACCCCAGATGAAGCAACAGGATTAGGATAGCTTTCTCAATTTCTGCTGCTACCATATTCAGTGAATCCCGAAGACTTGAAGAATAAATGTGTCCCCAGGGAGAGTTTCACCTGGGTAGGTTAATTACACTGTCCACAATGTGCCTATGATACTCAGCTCTTTTTGAAAACACTTTCCCTCCAGGGTGGGCCGTCAGGCCTTTGACACTTAGATTTGGATGTGGAATCCATAAAGACTAATGAGTCATGCAGGCTGAAGCTCAAGTCTGTTATTCCTCTTGAATAGCTCTTGGGCACTTTGTTTTCATTGCAGGTGAACTTAAGCAACAAGCATGTTTTTATTTGCCTAGCAAGGAAAATGCATCTGCTAAAGATGTGTGCATCTTTTTTAAGAGTGTCAATTTATATGCAAAATAGGTTTAGCACTTGTGCCCGTGGACAGCTGCCAGCACAGCTCTTAGTATCTCAGGTCTGGACAGCGAGACCCCATATTCTTTTCCCTTCTTCATTCTCATGTTCTGTTTCTCTCTTTTTCACCCACCTTTTCTGAACTGATTTTGGAAAATAATGTTCCCAGTTTTACCTATCAATGTTTAAAATTCTTCCTATGCAGACGGTTTTATAGAGGTCTGAATAGAAATGAGTTGAGGCATCTCAGAGCAGCCATAGTCTATTATAAAGAGCAGTAGAAGATAACTAAGACTTTGCATAATGCAGTACACTTGGCATTTTTAGTGAAAAAGAAGCCAAGTCTTGTCTCAGCATTGAGAAATTCTTTCTATTAATGTGATAAAGATTGGTCCCTTTTGGTCAAGGTAGGGGAACATTAAGTGGGAAAGAGTAAAACCTACTTTCTGCCCACCTAAATTTAAGCTGTCCTACAGATGATAAGAACATTTCATTCTTCTGTGTTCTCACTCTTTTTTCTCCTTTCTTCTTGAACATTTAATTTATCATTTAAATGTTAAAAAGAGAAACCAGATGTTATAGTTATTAACTTTTGGAATCAACTATAATCTTCCTATTAAATCCTTCCATCCAGGTACAGGCAATTATTTGCTTGATCTAAAGGTGCAGAAAATGTAGACACACAGGGTTTCAGAAAGTCCAGTTTAATAAGACAGGTGGGTAACTAATAATGTGGAAAATTACCTGCAGATTGAGGATATTGGGAATGACTAATGGCCAAAACTAAGCGAGTAAATTAGTTGCAAAATGATACCATTTGCAGTAGTTGTGTGAGTAGGGGACTGGATGGCACAGTGGCATGTGGCAGTGATCTGTGCTTGAATGTGGCCCAAATTTAGGAAAACATGCCATCAACTTATGGCTTTTTCTTTTTCTTTTCTAATTTTATTCTATTTAATTTTAAATTATTGTTATTTTTCCATGCGCTCTGTGCAGTTTCTGTAATGTTTAATAACAAGGCACAGGAGCCCAATTAGCTTTGCAAAGTTTAAAAACAAAGTTGTTGTCAAGGTCAAGTACAATGAATCCAAGACTTCAGTTTGCTTTACAAGTTAGAGTTCAGATAAGCGAAAGACTCTTCATTGGGGAAGATACTGAAGTGCAGATGAGGAAGGAGAATTTCAAAGAGGTTTTTTTTCCCTCCAAATATAGGATGTTCCATAAAGTTCTAATTCCAAAAGGAAGTCAAATGTTCGTTTAAATGGGATCATTTGTGTATTCAGAATTGGCCACATGCTTAAGTATTTGGGGGCTTAATTAGCTACCCCAAAATATATGATTTGACAGTCTGATCATGGCCAGTATTCAAACAATTTGCAGACAAGGTTATCTTTTCCAAAACCTAAGTACTCTTAAGTGAGAGAGTGAGTAACACACTTAAGAACCCAACAGAAGGTAGTCTAGAAGTGAAAACTGAATTTGCTTATCTATCTGTTCTTAGATTTGCCCACCTGCCTGAGGTACAGATTACATATTGTTTCTGATGGGGCTAGTAACATGATGACCAATTTTATTGTGCCAGTTGTGGCAGTGTTTATTGTCAGAGAGTGTTTTTAAATAAAATGTAGTGAACTAATCATGACTGTATTAGCTTTTTTCCATTTTGACAATCCTGTGTAACCTTTATTGGCAGCCAGGGGTACACAGAATATCCTGAAAACTACATGGAATTGAAAGCATTGAAACAACTTCAAATTTTTTAAGTTCTCCAAATTTTTGTTAATACTTTTGCAAATGGAACTGGGCTGAGTTTACATGTTTCATTCCATTTTTAATATTACTGAAATTCCTCTGGAAAATCTGCTTTTATAAAGCTGAAAGGTAGAAAAAAAAACATTCACTCTGAAATGTATATGTATATTTTAGAAAAATCTATACTCTGGAATTTGACTATAACAAGGGACACACACACACAAACATAAACTTACATGTACCTGCACTCTCCTGCGCAGACATCTATATCACAGATAAAAGTTACTCCATGCAACAAATTTCTATACAAAATTATTTTAAAAGTAAAGTAAACTTAAAAAAAATATTAGTGCTTATAGCCATATAGGAAAGAATATTCCAATATCAACACCAGTAATAAAAACAATAGTTTCAGCTATGTCCTCTAACAGTCAACGTTTTGTTCCAGGTATTTCACTCTTTCTCCCATTGCTAAAAATTACCTTCCCCTCTGATTTACCCTCTGTGCTCCTCAGGTGGATACTGCCTAAGGAGCCGCTCTAGGTTAGCAGAGATCCCCTCTTTAAACTTGTTAATATTTAAACACAGCTTAGGTGCTTTTTCCAGGGCCTAAACTGTATTCTGCAAAGCTTTACTGTTAGATTT
The DNA here is from genome assembly GCA_035221455.1 of Xenops minutus. Lineage (NCBI taxonomy): Eukaryota > Metazoa > Chordata > Aves > Passeriformes > Furnariidae > Xenops > Xenops minutus. The sequence goes on along the minus strand of JAWWEE010000085.1, from coordinate 67,396,284 downwards.
GAAAGACTGAGATAATTTCTCAGGATCTCTCATAGTGAGGGCCACATACAATAACACTAAATTTTAATTCTCAGGGGGTGAACTTCCGAAGAAGACTCTTACCCGTCTTTTGGTGGTGGTTGTCTCTGTGTTCTTACCTCTCTCTCTAATCCTCTGCATTTCTTTTTATCACAAAATGTCATTGAGACTAACTGCTTCCTTTCTGTAAGATTATTGCCCTACAGAAAACTTGCGTTTTTCTGTGTACAAAGAAGTTGTAAGAAAAGTGAAGAATTTGATTTCATAATTAGTGATAAGGGAAGCAAAATCTTATTGCTTTCAGGTTTTCAGGACGCCAAAAGTTGATTCAAGCATTTTGACTAAGTGGCAGTTATTAAACAAAAACCAAACCAAACCAAACCAAACCAAACCAAACAAAACAAAACAAACAAACAAAAAACCACACACACACACAAAAAAACAGAACAGGAATATATACAAAGATAAAAACAAGTTTTAAGAGCTTACAAAAAGATTTATTCATTACACTGAGGTCTGACCTTCTGGTGAATAGTACCTATAAAACACAGAAATATAACTCTACAGTACCTATAAAATCATGGCCTTCATGTTTAGAACTCATAAATATACTGGGATCACAAATTATTGACACAAAATAAGTCAGATTTCCAAAGGAGGGTTTTCCATTGAAGTAAATTGTAATTGATCTAGTGATTACAGAGGAACCATAACAATTTGCGCTGGCATGATCTAATCAGTTGTATGTGGTAGCACAGGTCACGTCTGCCTGGCTCACTCATATTCCTTGAACAAGTTAAAAATAAAAAATAGAAAAAAGAGGAGAGGAGAGGAGAGGAGAGGAGAG
>JAWWEE010000085.1:67334642-67373212 GCA_035221455.1 Xenops minutus | reverse complement strand
TTCCGTCCTTCATTCCTTCCATCCCGCCTTCCTTCCGTCCTTCCTCCCTTCCTTCCTTCCTTCCTTCCTTCCTTCCTTCCTTCCTTCCTAATTCCGAATTCCTTCCGAATTCCTTCCTTCCGAATTCCTTCCAAATTCCTTCCTTCCTTCTGAATTCTTTCCTTCCTTCTGAATTCCTTCCAAATATCCTGAGTTGGATATCCAGAGGTCACTCTGATCTATCTCCTCTATGGCCATAGCAAGCATTCACAGTATAGTTGTATCCACAATCTTATTTCTACCATCTTAAAAAGCTCATGTTTTCTTACAGGGATCCCAAATTATTCAGTTCTTCAAATAAATGCTCCTGATGAGTACTTCTGTTTTTGTTTTCACCAAGAAGCTTCAGTGTTGTTCTTAATTACATTTTATCCAAAGATTCTGTAGAAAAATTCTCATTCAATGGTAATGATAGAAAAAGGGCTGATGCAGTTGGTATTTCATTAGAGAGGCGTCCTGCTATGAGTCAGCAAGTGGAAGTGCCAGGGCATTCATTAATGGCATTGTCATGTTAAGGTATGATTATCTGCCAAATTTCTGGCTAGGCCAGGAAGGTGTTTTAAAAGAAAGTTGCCGGACAAGTAGCCATTCATTTTCACGTGTGGTTTTAGCAGGCTACGTGATTGGGTTCATCATTTGCAGTTTTGTCTTTAAAAAAAAAAAATTAAGTACAAATGCAGCTCCCCTGCAGTGTAAGAAAGAAAAAATAAGATAAAAGAATCCTAACAAATATGCAGGGGGAAAGAAACCCTGCACAATATCATGAGCAATAACATGACTTCCATTGCTTCTATCTTGGGTTTAACATCTGATGGCAAGTAAGTCTATGGGAGGAAAAAAGAGGACAAAATTACTGGTGTTGTATAAGAGTCCAGATTTTTAATGGAAACTATTTTATAAATATATGAAATGAGATTTTAAAAGATGACAGTTTTTTCAGTAAACTTTGTTTCTCAATGTCTATGAAGAACATATAGCTCACAGAAGCTTCCTTAACATATTCTGGAAGAGGATATCCAAAATTTGAACTGTTAGATGGATTGATTGTGATCACTACAGACTTTCAAAAATGTTCGATGTATGACCATGTCATTTCTGTTATGGCAGTACAGTGCCAACAGACTTACATACATTGTTATCTAATCAAACAAACAAACAAATAATTATTTTTTTATTGTCATCATCATCTTAACATTTTCTGGGGTTTATATAAAAGATATATAGCTATACACACTAAATAACAAAAGGACAAGAGGAAGAAAAAAATGAGCTAAAATGGAATTTTTTAAAAACATATCTTACAAAACATAATATAATGAAAACAAATGGACATTTTGATTAAATGGATATCATTAATGCAGCATGTTATGATCTGAACTCATAGTTTAATTATCTAATTAAGAGCAAATGAAAATCATTAAGGTCTATGGAATGAAATAATTCATTTTAGGGGAGAAACAAAGGAAAAAAGCAGTGCCCTTAATTACAAACTGTCATCGGCGTGTAGCACCTAGGAGTAAATCTTGCTGCAAGATGTCATGCCTGGCTACACTGTACAGCAGGTGGTGGATGAATCATACCAGCTTCATGAAGAATTGCTGAAGAAAGGAGTGTCATTAACAGGTAGAGCTCCAGACTGGGAGTAAGGTCTCATGAGTCCTATAAACAGTTCTCTGTCTGACATTTGGCAAATCACTCAGCATCAGTTTGCTTAACAGTAAAACAATCACGTTTTTCAAGACCACCTTATGCTGGTTCGCTGGCCTTCTGGCAGAAGAAGTTGCCAGATGAGGGCAAGAAACTTCCCTAAATTCATCTCAGATAGTATGAAAGCAAAGAACAAGGACCTATGCACTCACTTGCCTGGGTACCAGCATAATGTAGTCTGGCATCAAAATATATGCATGTATAACACACCAAGATGTTGCAGAGATAGCACTCAGTTCAGCCATGCTTTTGTATGAGGCATACTGCTTCTTTAAGGTCTTTCAAGTATGCATAGATAGTACATCAAAAGAAAGCAGTTTCCTTTTTTTTATATGGATCCATATATACTATACTTTCTGTGGAAATAGATGTACTGGAGGAAGGTGAGGTGGCCATATGTTTAAGTATAATTGGACTAATTTATCCCCTGAGAATGGCTGATTGATTTCTTTTTTTTTTTTTTTTTTTTTTTAATTATGTTTGCAGGAAGCAGGCAGGCATTGACACAGATTTCTCCCATAAGTTCATTGATTAGGAAAGATGCCCAAGCCTTCATGAAGGCCCTAATAAGAAGGTTTGGGACATTAAATCAATGTGATTCTTTTCACTTTTAAGGGTCCTGAAAAACAAATATGTTTCTTTTATTGATGGTTTATTTTTAGGGTGCAAATAAAAATAAGTCAATTATAAAGTTCAGTAATGTGGACAAAACATTACTGTTCCTTAAGGCCCGGAAGCACAAGAGACAGGCCCAAATTTCAAACTGTGAGAGATCTAGTTTCCACATATGAATGCAACCTACATTTCTGAACTCTGAGATATATGTATCCCTTACCATCTCCCACTATTCTGCACAAAGTTGAAATTCTGATGATTAACTAGAAGACATAATGAAGACACTTGCAGTACAAGGAAATCTGACCATATCTGTTAAACACAGATCCAAAAAAAAAAAAAAAAAAAAGCGGGGGGGCATTTGTGGTCATTCTCTGTTTTATAGTTCCTCCTCAGAAGATAGCTTAAACATTACTAGTAAATACATCATGCCAATGGCTATAAAGGAATTCAGGGTAAACACAATATGTTCCACAGAGGTATCAAATAATGGTGAAGAGAAAAGAAAAATTTAAAACTTGATTTTGCAGATGACAGGTCTAATGAATGAAGATAAGAAACTGGAGAATAACTTTTTAAATTACAGCTCAACAGGAGACCACTGAAGTGAAAACAGCTGCTGGGACTATTACACAGAAAACAGCTTGAAACAGCTACAGCCGCATATATTTGTTACTAGAAAAGGATTTCATATGTATGGAAAAGTCCATCCAGAGAACAGTTGTGGACAGATGTAGCCAAGGCAAAGCTGGATCTGCAGAGGGAATTGGAGAGTCTGGTTGGTTTCAGAAACTGAGATTTAAATAGCTAAAGTTTGTCTGAATTGTCCATTATCTGGACTGAATAATGAGCCATGGCTTTGGGGGCAGGGAATTTGCTGCCTGAGTATCTGAAACCAGGTGTTGCTGTTTTTTTCTGTGGCTAGTACCATCTGTTCTGTGCCCAACAGAACACTTCAGCCCAAATCATTTATTTTATGGCTGTGGATGCAAAGGTGAGTGATGCCCTATGGAAGGCAATTGTGATATGGCACAGGGAAAGTATAGAGAATGACTGAGGATGAATATTCAGACAGATCTGAAGTGAGGAGACCTTTCATAAAATCATCAGATTATACAGCCCACTTTTTTCTCTATGTGAAGCCTCTGCAGCTGACTGGACCCTGCACTCCCACCATGCTACTGAGTTCTGTTTGCTGACAAGTGAGCTGGGAAATACAAACTGGGAAAGCTTGTGCCAGATGTTTTCAAATGTTTGTGAGCTGCTACTGATTCATCTTTAGGATGTACCACCTGCCTGTAACAGTGTTTTGGAGCATGGTTTCATGAGGAAGGTAAAATGTACAACACCGGGAAAGGGTCGTTTTTTTTGTTGTCTTTTTTTTTTTTTTTCAATTTTTTCATCCTCTTCTTAACATTCTTATTCTTATTATTCTCTATCCTGGCAACATGCAACAAGAAAAGATATTTTCTACACAGTGTGTACCTTTGCTTATATCCCATTCCTATCCATTGGCAATTTCCCTGAATTCCTTGTAAGTTTCTCTATTTTTTTTTTTTTTTTTCATTAGACCACAGAATTACTCACTGCAGTTTTATGTACTGCATTTTACAGCTGTACCCAAGAATGTTGTACAGCTGGTTCAGAATATAACATCCCAACTTTCCACTGCTGACAATCTCTTTCCCTTACTCTCAGTAAGGTTAGCTACTCTATGTTCTCTTCAAGCTAAACCAGCTAAAAGATTGGACCAAAATGAATTGCTGTAAATAACAAACTGCCCTCCTCCCAAATTATATCCAAAATTTGCCATTTTTAAATTTTTCCCAAGGTAAGAAATTCTTCATTAAAACAGGCAAGCAAACCTTCTCATATCAGAAGCAAATTTATTATATTTAATTTACAGATGGTGGAAAGTGACTTGCCAGAGGAGGAACCAGGAGACTCTGAAGACATGAAGGTAGAAGTACTGAGATTCCAAGGGTTTGGGTTTTTTTACTAGACTCAGAGTGATCATATTTTCAGGCTCCTGGATAAATAAGACCATAGCTCTGACTTCTATTGACTCTGTTTTCATGTACGTCTGGAAGATTAGTTTGAAAATTTTTACTGGGCTATTGTCTTCCAGAGTTTGAGATCCTTCAAGGTCCTGATTTCACATCAAGAACAGCAGGAATTTCAAGAACTAAATTCTTGTGACTTTCTTACTATTGATCATGTACTATAGTTAGGAATAAACTCTTGCAGCTTCAAGATTGTCCTTAAGCCACATAACGAGGAAGCATTAAGCACTCAAAATTTCAGGAACACCTAGGGTAAAAAAAAATAAAAAAATAAAAAAAACATTAACATCTTGTCTCCAGGGAAGAATCCATTAACCTTTAGTCCTTGGGTTCTTTAGCAGCCACCCACGTATCATGAATCAGCTGACGTCCACAGTACAAAAGTCCATAGTATAGAGCTGCTCTTTACCATTAATTATCACTGTATTTCTTCATTTCCCAGAAGGTTTAGTTCAGAAGTCATTTTAATAATGTTAACACTTTCCAATTTGGACCTCTATTGGATTCCAGGCAAATAAATATAATTTTTCCTTTAAATGAAGAAACAGAGATCCTGTAATGGTACAGTGTATTTAGGTTTAAAAGTGTATCTGAAGACTCTCAGTTGTAATCTGTAGATACAGATTTTTCCTATTCCATGCAAGTCTTAGGAATCCTAAAAGGAATGTTTTAGTAATCAGGATGAAACAGAGCATACTTAAGTGTAATCTATTTCTTTTCCTTGCACACTTCTCCACACACATGTAAATAACCATTAGTTACACTCTAATTCCCATATCTTGAATTCTGTTAACATAAGTATTTCCATCTCTTGTTTAATTTTCTTGTTGAGGTACTTACATTATTGCTGCAGTTGTTGAAATTATTCTGCTTAATGTCTGCCTACAATTTATATAAATTTACCCTTGACTAGATTTTAAATTTGGATCACAAAACACTCAATGCTAATATTTTGAGTGTTGAAACAACTTACAAGTCTGCTAAGTGTGAAATCAAAAGGAGACCATTTTCAGATATAGGAACATAGTTAAATACTGCAATGACTTACTATTTTCCATGTTTTTGGGGAGAAAGCAAGAAACAATCAGCTGATTCTGCAACTTGAAAAATTACCCTGTATAACGCAGAAGACAATGGGAATCTGCTGTATTTTCCTTTTTGAAAGGAACATAAAAGAAAGAAACTGGTAACTTATGGAGGTTGAGGAATGTTATCCTTAAATATTTTTAAAAGCAAGTTTGATAGACTGGCCATGTGATTTGACCTTACACCTGAAGGAGTAACTAAGGTAAGCTCTGGATTTTGAGTCCAATGCTGGATCTCACTGGTTCTATGTCAATAAGACATGAAGAGAATACCTTGGATGTTCTGAGTTTACTTGCACTATCTACAGTTCTGTCAACTGCCAGCTTCCTGGAGACCTTGTACTAACTTACTATACTCTGAATTCCAGTGCATTTTGAAAATCGTGTTTATTCTGTTAAGCTGTAGAAAGTGAAAGAAAAAAAGGAAAAAATAAACTCAGCAAACTTTCAACTGAGCCTGCTTACACACAAAGCAGAAATCATCATGCAGATTTATTAAGAAACATAGAAAACACATCATCTTTTGGAAAACACTATGTCTTGAATTGTTGAATCACTCTACATTTTAATGTGCAAATTTGTTCCCTGGCTTTTTGTTGAAAGGATCAAACCATTTGGCATTTTGTCTGAGACATAAATGCATTAGGAAGATGCAGTATAATTTTTTAAAATGTATAAAGGGAACAAATAATAGGATTAATTTTCTTTTTTTTTTTTCTTTTTTTTTTTTTTTTTTTAATTCCAGGGGCACCACCAGGGCATTTAATATGGGTTAAACCAGATTCAGAAAGCTTTTCATTAGACATTTAACATAAATGACTAAGAGCTTAATCAGCACATACCATTTAAATGCATTGAATGGAGGAATTGGACTGTACATTGCATTATAATTTACAGAGTTTTGTTTTTGATTACATAAGGGAAATACATTTTTTATGCCTTAAAAACATTCTTTTGTGATGTCAAAAAAAAAAAAATATAGTATTATTGTTCAGAAAATGGTGTTTCAATTTGGTAGTGAAGGCTAAAGTCACCCAAGTGGAAAAGATAACTAGCAAATTCCTCAAAGTCCTGTAGTTTCTGGGTTTTCTCTTCAATACGTCCCTTTCTTTTGGGCCTGATAATGAACATTGCTTCTGCTTTCCACCCTATGTTGCGTGTACATTCTTTTTAATGGTTTTAAAAAAATTGACTTGTGAATACTTCTGGAATGCAGTTTAAACAGAATTAGAGAGAGCATCACTATGCTGGGTGTGCAACATGGAAGCAGAGTGATGCTGAAAACGTGTTTTGCTTCCTTTTTTCAATCATTTAGTGATAGTATAAAAGTAATTCAGTCCCCACTTAAACAATACCTGGGGTAACTCTGTGTGTATCATCTGTTCCATCAGAGATGATTATAGGAAATTAAAGTGCTGCAGAGGCAAAAGTGGCTCCCATTTTCAGGAACTTTATCAAAATGTTAAGGAAGGATAATATTCTAAAACGCTTACTTCTTAGCTTCTGTTTGCCTTCAGCAATACTGTCTATTACAATCTCTCTTCAAATTGCACTTACTTTCCTTTCTAACAAAAGGCATTGTTTTTTCCCCTCTCTTCTCTTATATCTTTGCAGAAGACAATAAAGTATCTCTTCTTATCCAGAAACACTGAGAGCTCTTATCAGCAGAAAGGTAAGAAAAAGGAAATATCTCAGCAATGGAGATTTTTTTTTTTTGTACTGTGTTTTATTTTCTTTTAGTAGGTCAGCAAAAGAAAAAAGAAGTTCCATTTTCTGAGATGCTATCCCTTATTGTTAGAAGGAGAGCTTGAAATCAAGATAAAGCTCTTATTCTCTGAGAATGCAGTCACCCTAAAATGCATACCTTCATCTCACACTTGCTCTTTCTTCTTTTCCTCTTTTATTTTTTCTCTTTCTCTCCCTATGTCTTCTTCTTCATGTTCTTTTTTTACCTAATAAAATAATTTTATTGTAAATTTTATTATTGTAAATTTTCTGCCTCCTGACAGATGCTATCTGCAGTACTGGAAAAACAGGAGAAAAAGTAGATTTTGATAAATTAAACATCTATTTATGCATATACACACAAAAATAAATATACATGTATAACTCTGGATCTGCATAACTATATATATGGTTTAAATACATGAACATAAGTAGATGTAAGTATGCTTGTGTACATATATATATTTGTATGCATTTATTTATATGTATGTAAGGAGGTAAAGAAGCTCTTAAGCTGGAATTCAACTCTCATCATGGTATCTTGTTGTGTAATTCTCCTAGTGTCATCCATTTGCCTACATTTAAGGTGGTAATGAATTAAGTAAAGTGATTGACATTTGCCTGGTGTAGGTCCTTTCTCCTCTCATCCTCTCTCCAGTCGGAGCTGTACCTGCCCAGACTATTATTTTATTTTTGTAGTCTTTAATTTTCATCATATGAAATATTTACCCAAATTGAGATGGTGGTGAAAAGATCAGTTAGTTTGAGCTGAGCAGCAGACATGGTGAAATCTGTGCAGCTCCTTAAATCCTACCAGAGTTTGCTCCATCCTCCCAAATTACTCACAAAGGAATTTTAGTCTTTTGCACGGGTTCCACAGTGAACCACCACCTGCTTAGCCTTGTTCAAACATCGCACAACACTGAGAAGGACATTTGCCCCATCCTCAGCAAATATTCCTTCTTTGCATTGGGTTTGGAATATAAAGACAAGTGTGTCAGGTCAGCTTGCACAAGTCATAGCTGAGTATCAGATCAAGACTATGCTCCCCTGTTAAATGATTTCTAAAAATTAATTCTCAATATTAGAACTAATTAGAATTGTTAAAAAAAAAAAATACTTTTAGATGAAGTTTGTTTGGGTTTATTTTAGACCTTCATCCACAGCAAGAGTACTTGCTCTTTGGAGGTATCACCTGTAATCCATTGTTTCTAAGGGATGTTTTCTAAGCCTCAGTGTTAGGTGTCTAAGCTAGGGCAGAAGAATCAAGGGCTGGGTTGTGAGCAACCTGGTCTAGTAAAAGGTGTCCCTGCCCATGGCAGGGGATTGGAACTACATGATCTTCAATGTCCCTTTCCACCCAAACCATTCTGTAATTCCATGAATCCCACATGTTACACTTCTTTATAGCCAGTATCCAGCAAATGAATCACCCTCACTAAACTTACCAGGATAATGTTTCTATCACAGAATCCCAGCTACAACTTCAGTCAGGAACAAATGAAAAAGAAAGAAGGGGTGGGGAGGGGGAATGTGGAAAAAAGGACATAGATTTAAACATCTTAGTAGAAATGCTCTCTGATAAAACACTAGAAAAAGCCTGTTATTGAATTAAACCACTAATACACTCTTTCTAGGTTTTATTTTAGACTGAGTCTAAACAAAAAACAATGGACATGGTAAGCTATCTGTATCATTGGTAAATACAATTATATTTACCTCTGGAGTACTTCCAGCTGGAACATGTGGATATGCCTGACAGAAACAAGATCCCATGAGAAGGATCCATTCCAGACTAGGGAACAAGTGTGAGAAGGAAGGAGCAGAAGTGTATGGACCATGACCATTGCCACCCAGCCTCATTCCTCAAGGGAGACAGGCTCAGAGTGAAGGAGTAAAGTTGATTCTGGAAAAAATGGTGGTGGGAAGAAAATAATTATTCTAATTTTTTTTTTTTTTTATATTAGTTTCTCATTACATAAGTCTATTTTAAATGGTGGCGTGTTAAATTATTTTTCACCAAACAGTCTATTTGTCTTGTGATGGTAATTGATAAGTGATCTCCCTGTCTTTGGCTTGACTCACAGTCCCATTTTCCTTCCCTGTGCCACTGAATGAGGGAGCAGCTTGTTGGATGTTTGGTCAGCTCACTATAAGGACATACATAGGTTTGTTCATCACCTACTGAAATATATAAGATTGCTTAAGATTACATGACCAGCTCCATGTACTTAGCATTTAGTGCCGCTTGTGTATTTAGATGAACTTGCTTAAGGATTCTGACCTAGTATTCACTTCAGGAACATTTAAAGTTGTGAGATACTTCTGAAAATTACACCATTGCCACTAATTTACTTGAGCAAAGAATGTCATGGAAATGTGTTGCAAAATTTGACCTTCTTGTATTAAAGGGTGTTCTGCTGGTGAAACACAATAACATTTTTCAAGAATAAAAATTATTAAAATATTTTTGTTGCATGACTAAAGCTAAGTACATAGGTTTTCAGCTAACAAATAAACTAAAAATTGTCAAAACTATACAGCTTTTAGATGATTACAATGTTACTCATCAGTGTTTGTTATAATTTCAGCAGGGAAAGGATGTTCTTTTTGGTTTGCTTGTGCTTTTTTAATGGGCACATGCACATGTGTGTGCATGCATCTTTCTCTTTGCTTGGTTCATAGTTGATTTTTACACTTGTCTAGATAAATTATCAAGGGAACTCTTTAGAAATATCCTCTTTGTTTCTACTAAGCACAACATTAGCAAGGGGTTTGTCATTAACTTCACTTTTATGCATTAAAAGAGGGAGGGAGAAGACACCGCATTTTGTGATTTCAAAATGATTTTTCCTTTTTCTGCATATTTTTTCTTGCTCATCACTTAGGTTGTTGTTTTGTTTTTGTTTTTTTTTTTTAATTTTTTTTTTCACTCCCATGTTGCTATTTTGTCAGTGATGACAATATGGAAATCCATACATATTGGTATTCCAATAGAGATTTGCCCAGCCAAACAGAAGCAAAAAATTATGTGAATACAAATGTATTAACTGCAAAGATAAATCACAACCCGCAGGCAACTTGAATAAGCTGAGGAAAGAGAGGAAAAGATGTGGGGTGGGGAGTGCAGCTTGAAACCAGCTGGAGTCAGAGGACGAAACATCACACAAAGAAATTAGGAAACATTTATAAGCATAACTTTTTAGTATCACACAAGCAGAAAATGCAGAGTAGAGTGATTGAAAACAAGCAGGCCCACAACCACACTGCACTGGAAAAGTTTTATTATCTTTGGAAATCATCTGTGCTCATTGCTAGGCTTTTTACAACTCTACCTTGGTTTGGGGGTCTTTTTCTTACTTCTTCTCCTTCTTCTTCTTTTTATTAAAAAAAAAAAAAAAAGTTTAAAAAATATGAACTTAGGAAAAGCCAATTTCATGTGCTGTTAATTTAATTCCCAACATAAAACCTTACTTCTTCTGATGGAAAATGAAATTACCCTTTCTACATCCGTTTTATCTGTCAATTAAATTCTTCTTTTCCCCCCTCTCCTCCCCTCCAAGAAAAAAGAACATGCACATTATTGGTTATATTTTCTGTGCTGGCAACAAAATGAAAATAGGAAGAGGTGACATTAACTACAGTAAGTACACAAAACTTGCTTGATTATCATGTAAAGATGCTGGAATGACAACCCCAGAGACTTTGAATCTCCTTTGTGAGGTTGTAGATGTCTGGGCTAATTTTCATTTTCCATTTGTCCTGGTATTGCGTGGCAAAGCAGTTTTAATAATGGGACTCTTCACAGCGTTAACTATTAACCTTTCTATTTTGTGGTATCTTAAAGAAATAGCTTTTTGAGACAGCTTTCTCTGCTTGAATCTGTATGTGAATAAAGATAGGAAAATGAAATGCATCTTTTGGGCAGAAAGAGGGGACGTTCACTGTGATCCATTCTGTATGATTAATTTCAGGATGATATTTGTCTCTGCTTCATGTTGTCATTATTTGACAGTTATGAAAAAAAATCACCTTCTTTGGTCTGACTTGGTTATTACTTGTGTTACGTTAGAGCTGATTGGAAAAGAGTATTTGAAAAAAAAATCAGCATTTCAATCTTGAAAAGAAAAAAATGGAGACAGTTTTTTTGTTGTTGTTATTCATGATTTGAATGAAGGAAAAAAAAAAAAAAAGGCAAACACCTTCCAGGATGAAAACAAAACAAAAATGATCCTTTTAATTTTTCAACAGCAGCATTAAAAAGAGGAAAGCAGATGCCATTTGCAGGTAACAGAAAGCCCTATGGCTCAACCACAACAGTTTGTCTCATATATTCAATTCTGAAATGTTCTAATCTCTATCTGGAGCAAAGATAGCATTGATAGACTGAAAATAAGTAATTTTTGCCTTGTAGATATTTTGCAGGTATGGTGGGGACTGGCAAGTACCAGTGTTGGGTGCTGAGTGGGATCTCCTGGTGAACCTTTACTCACTGCACTACCACAACCCAAACCCCCATCACTCTCCACATGCCCCTGCAGGGGTGTGGGCAGAAGCCCACCCTTCAGCTGGAAGTTCAGTTGTACTAAATTCCATGAGTGGATTTAACTGTGATCAGAAGTGATGAGGTTCAGCTAGATTTCTTTTTTTTCTGTAGAGTTTTTAGAGGAGAATAGCTTAAAGGCTGTGAGCCAGAGGGCTGAGCAAATATATGTCTTAAAAATTCTGCAGCCAGATTTGCCAGAGGACATCTATCTTTTCTCTTCAGAAAATTTTCAAGGAGGATATTCTCCTCCACTGCCCTTTGTCTTTGCTAACCTTGAGAAGAAGGATAAGTAGCAGTTAAACACTTTCTGCTTACACCTGTTGGAGTAGTCCTGTGCATGTCTCAGGGATGCAACCTGTGGTATTTCCTGGGTGAACTTCCTCCTATTTGAAGAGTTTTAGCATAGCTGAATGTATCTGAGAGTCTAAATAAATAATACTGAATTTTTTTGTCCAACAATATATACATAACCAACCGGAACTGCTTCAGTTCTGTCACAGCAAAGGCATCTGAGACATGATTCTCCTCTCAATGACTTATGTAAAAACCAAGTACAATTTAGTTAAAGCCAAAATTCATATTATACCAGAGGAAAGAGAGTGATTGAGAGAAAAATCAGGCCTACAGCTTATAAAAATGCATGTATATACAGCATCACTGTTTTTTTTTTTTTTTTTAACTTGACTGCATACCCCTAGAAGGCATTCAAATCATGCACTTGCAGTTATTTGTTCTCCTGAAATGATTAAAGTAAATCACATTGTTTGATATGAAAAATATGTTGTACACACACTTCTATTTTTCTCACCACTCTGCCCTCCATGCTGCATTTTGTAGCATAATCAAAATGCAAAATACATTTTGAGAAATTAAATGAGAGACACATGTGTGAATCATGAGGTTTATTTGCATGTTTGGCCCTTCAATTCATTAGGGATTTTAGTTTTTTCCAGGAGGGAAACTGTCACATTTACATATTCTTAGACAGGCATGCAAATATTAGTCAGAAACTATAGTTTATTCAATGCATTACAAGCTCCTGGGCTGCCAAACAGTAATTTCAGTTCTTGAGTAATATACGTTTTTGGAAATCTGGCATAATAACGTTGTATCGTAGTATTGCCCACTAGGACCACTTACGATTTTGTCAGGCTTTCCATTATAAGGCCTTATATTCTGGGCCATGTACATTGTATGCCAGCCATATAAATTTGCTATCTGACATACATGGTCTCAGTCCCCAAGCAAATTTCTTTTGCAAATTTCAGAAAGAAAAATCATAGCAGCTTATTCAGAAGTTCCAGCTGAACCAGAGGAGACACAGCACCAACAGCAAGAAAACCAACCAGTACAGGTCCTTCATGACTATTTTTGTGTTTCTGTCACCTAATGTGTTGCAGAAGTTTGCTGCTGCAGACAGAAATATGCACATCAAAGAATGTACACAATGTAAATACATTGTTGGTAACACCCGTCAAATGGAAAGGAAACATCTGTAATCTATCTGGGAAGTGGGATGTGATGCTTCACATAGTTTTGCTTGGCATAAATTCATGAAGAGGTGTAAACAGGATAGAAGTTACTTCAGTGTGTACTGACAAAAATAGTTTACATCAGCTGACTTCCCTTCTTCCTCTCCTGCACCTTATGTGATGGCAATTATAACTACTAAAACTTCCCATGGGCAAAGTCAGGCATGGCTAGAGATAAAGTGACTACTAAGGTCAAGAATCCACCATGGCAAAAACAGCTGATATAAGTGCCAAATGTTTCTGTAGCCAATGTCAGAGGAACAGTGTGATTAGTACCACACAAGGTGCTAGCTTTGGCTTCCAACCTGGGTGACCCAGGACATATTCACAGTTATTTACCCTGGTATGTAGTCTGGGTGAGGCTTCAACTCATGCTTCTGACTTTATCACAAGTGAAGAAAGTTAAAATATTTCTCATGAGAAACCGAACTCAGAGATGATGATGATAGATCTCTTTAGAGAAATTGGGAGAACATAGCAATTGAGTCATAGGGACAAAACTAACCAATACACGCTTTCAATTATTATTAAAAGGTAGCAAAAGCTGACCTGTGTGTAACATTTTTCTTTTCTTTGCACTAAAATATTAAGAATCACAATATTTGATACAAATCATCACAGGAGCTTTGCACATATTCTAATCTCATTTTCAATAGACCATTTGGGGAACTGGGACCAGATGATTGCTCCCATTCACAAAATTTATGTAATATATTGATACTAAAGAAAATCTGTAGGTTTTGAGTTCTAGTTGTACAATCAGGAAGGCTTCTTAGGACCTCTTGGCATGGTTAAAGTGGGCAAACCTAACAGCTAGTGGACATCAGATACATGTTTGAAAAGAGGGGGTTTTTCCCTAGCAGAATAATTAATAGAATGTTCACATTTTTCATACACCACAAATTCTGGTAAGCTTCTTAGTGTTTAGAGGAGTTATGAGTGTAGAAATCTGCTGTTTTCTATATCCACATAGATAGCATAGATTGTAAACTCTTTGAAGAGACTGTTACAGTCTATCATGTTCATGATCCATGGATTTAGCACTTCTGCATGCACATTTGCAGAGTAATCCAATGATCCATTATACTGTATCAAGGATGGGTAGATTATGAGTTGCTAGTAGATATTTGAACTATGCCTTACAGTCCATAGTGTGGTTCTTTGCGGATTTGTTAAAGGCACTGAAGATCAATGCACTTTGACCTGACTCCAAACAGAACCTAAGAATTAGAGCCTGCCAAAATTCTACTACAGTAAGGGTGTGATCACGTTGTCATGGTTCTGCTATAGTCCAAACAGAACTTAGCTCAAATATGCAAAAAATATCCTCAAAAAGAATCTCAGCATAAAGTAATTGCTCAAGATTTTTTTCTGGGTTCTTGGGAGGGTCTTACAGATCATACTGATTTCTGTGCTGCAATGGCCAGATGGATCTTGATGACTCATTTAACTAGTATGTTAGTGCTAATAGATCATGTTCTTTTTGTCAGGGATCAAGATATCTGAAAGAAAGAGTCTGGGATCTAATTATATCTCTTTTATTTTATATAATTAGTGCAGTAATATCCTATAAAACAGTTGTCTGAAATTCACGGCTTGTCTGAATTTACATAAATTACAGTAACACAAATTTCAGAGAGACAATACCATTCACTGAACATTACTGAACTACAGTATTTTGGTTGCAGCCCTGATTTTACCCTTCACCTGAAGGATGACTGCAGGCTCTTCATTGTTTCCCCTTCCATTTCTGTCTTGTCTTTTTCTAATTTTATAATGTTTGTGAAGAGTTCTTTGTGGCTTGGCTTATCACTAACTACTGTGTAGACACTGTCTTCCAGAAAAGCCAGTTTGGAGGAGACATTTAAAACCTGCTGCAATAAAAATAAAAGTAAGACAAGATATTTTATATACTTACAAAAAGATAATTGTCTTTTTGGACAAGTGAAAAATATTGCCCATGATCCCAAATACCAACTTTTTTTTTTCAAGACAACTTACTAGCAGAATGTTGTCATCAAATATATTCTCCCTTCCCCACTTTTCTGTGGTGGATTTATTCTAATCACATTTGCAGGTTGGAAAATATACAAGAAAACTATGCTTTCATTAAGATTAGAAAGCTGCAGCCCTTAAATCATGCATTTATGCAATTTTTAACTGTTTTTAACTAGCACAAAATGGCTCGTTGGAATTATGCAAGTATAGATCATTTTAATTTGAATCATTGTGGAATCATAAAGGACTCCGTTCTTTAATTTTGTGCCTTCAAGTCAGCCACTTTGATTAAAAAATAATAAAGCATGAGAGCTGGAGGGTCCTTACAGGTTCTTGCAGCTATCATGGATCCCTGATCTTTGGTACTAATTCTTCTCATTAATATTAATAAAGGGCTGATAGGCCATCTCAAAGCATAGCACAAAAACCATGCAATTAATTGCTTGTAGTGTTTTTATGCTTATTTTGCACAATGAGAAGTGATGCCTCAGGAGTCTAAATATCAGTTAATCGATAATATAAAATCCACTGAAAATGAGCCCTTCAAGTCTTTTTTTTTTTCATAGAATCCTAGAATCATTTAGGATAGAAAAGACAGACCTTAAAGGTTATTGAGTCAGGCTGTAAACCTAACACTACTAAATCCACCACTAAACCATATCCCCAGGTGCCACATCTATGCAATTTTTAGACATCTCCAGGAACAGTGATTCCACCACTTCCCTGGGTACATTGGTCCAGTATTTGACAACCCGTTCCATGAAGAAATTTTTCCTAATATCCAAACTAAACCTCTCCTGTTGCAACTTGAGGCCATTTCCTCTCATGCTGTCACTGGTTACTTGGAAAAAGAGACTGATCCCACCTGGCTACAGCCTCCTTTCAGGTAGTTGCAGAGAGTGATAAGGTGTCTCTTAAGCCCCCTTTTCTCCATACATGTGTTATTTGATAAAATGAAAAAAAATATATTTAATTTAAAACACAGGGCAGTATCAGTGCAGGTTTGCCCTGGCAGAGTTTGTTACAGCTTTCCTGAAACACATGAGTGATGTTCTCTGTGGTCATGTAGTCCATACCACAAAGTGATAATTATGTTGAGGGATATGCAGCTTCCTGAGCTATATAGACATTTGATACCATTTTAGAGTTCCAGAAATTTCCAAGGCCTAATAAGCATCCTAAAATAACATGAGGAACTTGTATTTAGGAAAATGAAATCTAATCTACGGTCACCTATAAATTGTTGAAATCAAATAGTTGTTTAAACTCCTGCATGTTCTTCTATAACATTATCATCAAAATATGCTCACAAGTGGAAACAAATTCTAGAGATATACACATCTGTTTTGATCTCATATCATTATTTTTATAGTTGTAAAAGTGGTAGACACTAATATGCGTACTCTTTTCTGTCAACAAAAATCATAGACTAGTTTGCAGTGGATTTTAAGTAAGAATTTTTTTTTTTCAATTTTACCTGATGGTATCTGTTATCTGGAGCAAGATAGATTTTATACAGATACACCACCAGATATACCATTACTCCAGAAAGTGATGCTTGTGACCTATAGTCTCATTATAATTAACTTTGTTCTTTTTGCCTTTAGATGTGACTTCAATATTTTTTCTTTTACTTTTGTTAGCTGTTTTCATTTTTAATCTTCTTTTACTGTGCTTTCCCTGATTTCTGTCTTGAATTCAGAATCTGTGCAACTCTTTCTTATTACCAATTGGATCAGAAAACTGATCCTGGAAATAAGTTTCCAAATACATTTTTTTTTGCATTATTCTACTCTCTTATGTGAACTAAAAGCTTTTTGAAGTTTTTTTCTCAGTGACAAACACTTCAGCACATTTAAGGATTTCTGTACTTAATGTACCTGACATGGACAAGTCTTTTTTACTCTTCAAACTTTGCACCACATCAAGACCCTTAAAATTTAAGTACAGGGAGATTTTATCCCAAAAGTAGTTTTGCTTAGCAGTGCATTTTTTAAATCTTCCGAATTTTCAGCAGGATTAAAACCAATTACATGTTGCTTGGTTTTAAATTTAATAAAAAAAAAAAAAAAAAGGACAGAGAGAGGGGAAGAAAGACAATACATATAGATTTGTATATTTTCCCTTCCTTCTTTCAGCAGTGTTGCAGTTTTTAAGAGATAAAAGGCTGGTGTTTATATTCTTTTTGTTCTCCACTTCCACATAACAGCCAGGGTGATCAGAAGCAATTAGATTGAGCACCACTAACCAAGTCTTCAGAACAGTCTCCTGTAAATTTGGAGATACTACCTGTGTCAAGCTGTGTGGGACCCCTTAACTGCACATGGCTGCAAATGGTTTTGGCCAACAAAACCTTTCAGAAAAGTGAGAACTCCTCTCCCATCCTGAACTGTTCTACACGCATGCTTAATCCGAGTCTGAACAAGAGTCAAGGTTTTCTTTTTCTGTCCTCAGGACAGATGTGCACTCAGGCCAAAGACTGAGATTCTTTCTCCTCACTGCATCTCAGCCCTGCTGCTACACACAAAAACAAGTTGGTGACACTACAGAACAAAAGGGGAAATGGTTAGGGATTTGTTTGCTTGCTTGCTTTTAAATGCAAGCATAATATTGTATTAACTCTTTTTGTATTGGTGTAATGGGTTTAACACTCCCCGCCCCACCCCCCCAGCTGACAACTGACCACTGCACAGCCATTTGCTCAGTTCAGTTCACTCCTGCTCCTGGTAAAAAGATTTGGAAGGAAAAAGAAAACCTCATGGATCCAGATAAGAACAGCTTCATAACAGTAAAAGAAAGAAAAAAAAAGTTAAAAAAATATGTTACTAATACTACTAATAATAATTGTAGTGAAAATGGAAGAGAGCAATAAAACCCAAGAGACAAAAGAGATGAACAGCAGAGTTTCTGACCACTCACTGACTGATGCCCAGACTGTCCCCAAGCACTAATCAGCCCCCTCTGGCCAGCATCCCCCAATTTACACATTGAGTATGATGTTCTTTGGTGTGGAATATCCCTTTGGCCAGTTTGGGTCAGCTCTCCTGGCTGTGCTTCCTCACGGCTTCTTGTGCCCCTGATCCCTAGCAGAGCATGGACACTGGAAAGTCCTTGACTTAGAATAAGCACCACGGAGCAACAACGAAAATATCAGTGTGTTATCAATATTATTCTCATATTAAATCAGAAACACAGCACTACAATAGCTACTAGGAAGAAAATGAAGTCTACCCCAGCTGAAACCAGGGCAACAGATGTGGCGATGTGGCCTTGTAAAGCTGAATTACCAAGAAGATCCCATCTTTCTTGTTATTTGTATTCAAGTGGATAGTTATGGGCTATTTTGCCTACTGATATAGATGGTGTTAAAATAGAATTTCCTGGGAAAAAGACTGAATCTCTAAAATAAATTTTTATTGCTGATTTTTTTTTTATTTGTTATTACATGATGATACAGAAAATGGATTTGAAGGAGACAGGGCTGTGTCTGTTTCAGGTTGCAGCTCTGTGAGGCCTACAGCACAGGGTTTTTCTGCTTCATATGTTTCACCATAACTGGTTAAATCCAGTGGCTGTTTCTCTGGGCTTTTTACAGCTGGGTGAAGTATTTTTAGCAAGAGAAAAGTACATTTTTATGCACACCTCTACCTGTATTGTTTTATCAACAAGTATGAATTTATAAGGTCAAGTCTCATCCTTCAAGTAGTCTTCATATCCACATGCACACATGAAAGAAAATGGTTTTAGGAAATGTCAGAATGCTTTATATCAACATTTTCAGAATGAACTGGAATGTTTCATTTCAAAATGTCATTTTCATTTTGAAATTGATCTTTTTAAAGGGTAAGAAAAGGAGGGGGGAAAAAAAGTCTTAAGTAATTTGAAAATAAAACACAACATTTTCCAATTTGAATGAAACTTCCTGGTGCACAAAACCAAATCCATTGATTTATTTCTTTTCTCTTTACTATTCAACTCCAAAGTCTAATATTCTCACAAGATGAGTGTTTTACTCATATTCCAAGTCAGTGGTCAACTAAAAGTGGACTTTCTGTTTTCTCTGTGCCTGCACACCAGAATGTCAGGTGTGTCCTGTGTAAATGGAAGGTGTCAAGCATGGCTCTGTACTTCTTGTTCCTGCTCAGTTTAGAGGGATAGTAAGTACTTTAAATTACCATAAAATTAAAAGTTTTATCCAAGGAAGATCTATATCAATGGCAAGAGTGAAATTTTTCCTTCTGTAAAGAGAATTCACAGCATGGCAGAGAATTCCAGGCATTTCAAGCCATATGGAGTTTCTCCTGTTTTGTTTTGTTTTGTTTTGTTTGTTTCTTTTTTTTCCCCTTAGGTTCTAGATTGCTCGGATTCCACCTAACTCATGAGGGCATTAAGCAGCTCCCTGTCAGGCACCCCTTCTAATCAGCAGTTTGACAACAGCCAAGAGCAAACTACACATTATTATCACCTTCTGGTTCACTGTGCAATCTGATGAGGTAATGAATATAAAATTATTCTCTTTTTTTTTTTTTAACTGTTAATATGTAAAGATTTTTTTTTTTTAAATCCAACATTACAAAAGCATAAAAGGAGATATTGCAGGGGAAAAAAGGCAGGCCAGTCTGACATAGATTCTACTTAATAATGAGAAAATATTAGCCTAAAACTAAGTGTATTTGTACCTTGTGAATCCACTTACTCTTTAAAAATCTTGGGCTGAAATGTAACATCTGAGACAAGTTCTGATTCATATCACTCTCGTTTGATGCAGCTGATTTTAACAGCCAGAACAAGCCAGGCAAACGATTACTTCTCACTCTCACTCTCAAACTCTTTTTCTTCAATGTCATTAACCTACCCAGCTATTTTGAAAGACTTGTCACTGCTAAACTCTGACTTAAATGTGCCATTCATCATACTCTAAAAATATATCAACAAAGAATTAGAAACTAAAAATATTACTAATAGCAATTAATGTAGTTTCATGCAAAATGGGTGTTGAAACAAATTTCCTACTTTTGACAAAATAAAGGTCTGGTTATTCAAGTCTGGGAAGTATGTTTCAGCACATACAGTTTTAGTAACCCATGATATTTTAGTGAGAAAAATAATGAAAACTAAATAAGCAAATAAAGCAGGTCAGTCCAAAATACTATGACAGACTTATGTTACAGAGAATTTTTTTCCTTAAATGCCATATAGTCTTCCCTTTTAATATGCTCAGATTAAAAATAAGAAAGAAAGGAGAGCTGGTGCAGTATGATAAATCATGGCCATGGATGGCAAAAAGAAATTAAATTGTTTGGATTAGGCTTTGAGCCAGGTTGGATGGGGCTTGAAGCAACCTGGTCTAGTGGAAAGGCCCATGGCAGTGGGATTTTTAAGGTCCCCTCCTACTCAAACCATTGTGTTGATTCTATGATTACAATTGAACTAGAAGATCTTAAAGTTCTTTTCCACTTTAAATGATTCTACAATTCTCTTGTTCTATTATTTTATTTGTTATCCAAGCTCCTTCTTCTTCTGGCCCCTTCATTTGCTGTGTATATCTAGCACGTATTCAGGCAGCAAATATCCGAAAACCCTACACATTCTTCCACGGCCAGCACAAAGATAAGACAGAAACTTATGGCTGGGCAGATCTCTTCAGATCCTTCAGTGAAATACTCAAATGCCATTAAGCCAAAATCCACAGAAATTGGAGTGCAGTAATGGAATGAAGAAAATCCCAAGGCAGAGTTTTAACAGAGAAAAAGACCTTCTTTGTCACTGGCAGGTTTGCCCAACCTTATTTTGGAGATTTTCCCATCATTAATTTAAAGGTGTTAAACGAACAAAGATCAGCAGAATTAGCAATAAAATGCACCGGCAGTTTCTGGAGCTGTAATTTGCAGTCTGGCATACTAGTTGAACAATCGGGTTTGCACTTTAAGCAAGGAATCACAACCTATCTGTGCTTTAAACCACACTTCTCCCTTTTTTATATAGCTATTTAAATACAAAGTAATGATTATACTCATATTTCTTGATGATTAAAAGCACTTATATCTATGCATATTTGTCAACATTAGCATATAAACAGTTGGAAATTGTGAACAAAGACCTGCTCAGCGTCTGTGTGTAGCTGTGCTCCCGTGTTCCACTTGCAGCTAACATCACTCAGACTATTTCTGCTGGGTATCCCATCTGTTTTACACCTATAAGCTGGTAGAAAGGAACAAAAAGTCTCGGTAGTCAGTGCTGATGGTCATACATACCATCGTATGTTCAGCTATAAATACCACGGAGCAGGAAGCAGGTGTAAATTACCAGGAGTTGTCAGATTGGTGGTGCATGCCCGAAACAGCTGCAAAGGGTCCTGAACAAAGCACAGAAGTTGTAGTGAGAAAACTATTAGCATATGCATGAATAAATGGGTGTGAAAATCCTGGCTATCAACATGCAGTGTGTACTGTATTCCAGCTGAGTAGGTGTAAAAAACATCCTCTTGACAAAGAAGTGTGAATTTCAGGGAGACAAGCCTGATGAAAGATAAAGACTTGAGTTTGTTTCATTTGTTTAGAAAAAAGGGCCGTGTACTTTTCTGATGTTATTCTGTTATAATTAGGTGAATTTTGCCCCAGTTTAAGGCAAACAAAGCAAGCACAAAATAACAGGATGACAACTGGGCAGGACTGAGAGTCACAACTGGTTTTGAACAGGCTCTTTGAGGTTGCGAGTGCAAACTTTCTCACTGGTAATACCCATCAGAACTTCAGTGCTTTCACCAGGCTACATAGAGGTCATGGCCCAGACTTCTGGATGGCTCTTTGTTGTATGTGCCTGTTAAGTCTACCACTAAAAATCGAAAGAGAAACTCAGCCGTCCCTTAGCTGGAGATCATAACTGTCCACTGAAAAAAGACGCTTAAAAATCCTGCTCCTGGGTACTTGAGGGCATTTCACATTTCAGCCGTTCACAATTTATATTTATTTGAAAAATTGTGTTTCTCGGCAGTCTTTTCTAATAGCAATATAATGGTATTGCAGCTGGAATTTAATGGTACACTATTACACTTCAGGGCAACCACAGCACGAGTGTATCAATTCTGGGATGAGTCAATGGTGAAAAAGCAATATTGAGGTCATATTTTTCCTCTTTCTGTACATCAGTGGGACAGAGGTATAGGACTTTTGGCAGAAATGTAAAAGATTATTTTTCAGTGATCTAGTTTTATTCCAGACAAATTTCTATATCTCTTACTTGAAGGTTTGCAGTTCTACCTTGTTCTATTCTCTGACAGGAGCTGCCATGGTGATATCAGAACAGTTACCAACAAAGCAATAAATGGCATGATCATCTACCTCATTTGCCTTTGTTTTTCTAATACAACTTTTCAGCATTCCTTGAAACTTATTTTCTCTCACAGATACAGTGAACATACAGCTGACAAAACATGTTGTGCAAAGCAATAGGACTTCTGTTGGTTCAAAAGCTCACTTTTAATCCAGAATTTGAGAAAATGTCATCCCTTTTACTATTAATCTTTGGGTTTTGAACCTGATAGACACATCAGTTTTAAAATGAGATCAAATCAGATGTATTCCATGTTTTGCTGTAGGGGCTCTTGCTTCACTGCCTTGTTTAGGGAGAAAAGGCATCACACCATAAGACTGGCCATCCTGGATCATACCAGATGTTCACCTAAGCCAATATCCCCTTTCCACCACTTGTCAGAAGCTGATAACTAAAATAAACCAGAATAGTAAGCAGGTCTGTATACATTTTCCTATCGTACTCTTATAGCCTTCAGTGATTTATGCCTTGGAAACATCTTGAGTTAGAGGCTGCATTTTTGCCTTTAGAAGACTTAGGTGGATTTTTGTTTAATTTCTTTAACTGATAATTTCTTGAATCCATGTAAATAATGAACTGTTAAAAAATTGGCAATTTTTTCTACCATTTTACATCTGTCTGCCAATATATATCTATAAACATTTGTATATATATATATATATATGTGTGTATACAGGTAAAAATAAATACTTATAAAATTGCAGTTATATATGAAACAGGAAAGCATTATATATTATTGCCATTGCTGCATTAAGCACCTTCCTAGAGAAATTAAAAGGAATAGCAGAAGCTCACATCAACTTCATGCCCAAAAAGGATCACAAATCTCAACAGGGTTGATAAACTTAATTACCGTGTGCTGATCTGCATGTAGCTGTTTAACTTGGGAAAGCAGTCATCACAGATTCAGAGACACATGCAGAGGACATACCTTTGTAGTTTAGAGATTAAAGTCCTTATCTAAGTGGCTAAAGATCTTCAGCTACTGTCACAATGATATTAATTACTTGTATTTTTAAAACCTATCAATGCATAGCATAAATAAACAATCTTACAGACTGCTCTAGTTACCAGTTCATCACTCTGTGTGTGTAACCAAAATTGTGTATTCTACACCCTCTATGTGATTTCTGATAAACTGTTAATAATGGATCATTTGCAGCAGCTGCCCAGGGCACACCTGACCCCTCAGGCTACGAGCTGGGTGTTAAAGAACTCTGTGAGACAGAGGAATGTTTCTGTCTTCATACCAGTGACTCAGCTGTGAAAACTCCCATCCAGGGAGAAATTAGCACCTTCACACCCAGCCTGGGGGGTCATGTCTGCTAATGGGCCGTCAAAGATTCCAAAAATATCCCATGATTCACAGAGTTCAATCACGCATTGTGAAACTCTCTGCTCTGTGGGAGGTGCCACGCATTCCCACCTGAACCTGAGCATGTATAATCTTGAGGTTTTGAGGCTTCTGGTACCACTTGTCAAATCCAGATGAGAACCAGAACTTCAACAGGACTGTGACTGCCACTCTCAACAAGACTGTGACCATCATCTTCACCAACAGGTTTCCTTTCCTCTTATTTTGCACTCAGGGGGACCACACAGTGCTAGGAACAGGGGCTAATGAACACCATTCTCTTCGTGCCTCAGGGTTCTGGGTTATACATCTGTTTTTTGTGGGTTAAACCCATTTTTTTTTTAATCTGTATCATTGTATTTATTATAATATTTTTAGTAAACTCTGACTTGTAATCTCCCTTGAGTCAGGTTCTTTTCTCCTGCTGGTTTACCATTAAACCAGCACACAGACAAATAAGACATTTTAAATCTTTTCTTTTTTCAGACCAATACTAAAGTGAAAGTCTGGGGTTTTTTTAGCTTTCACTCTGCAGAATTTTCTGCCTCATAGCTAAACTTCAAAAATAGAGGCATATAAGTGCCAGGACAATAGAAAATTATAATATTCCTCCAGTTTATCACATGAAATATGGGGGTTTTTGGCACAATACCACAAGTCTGTACTGAACTGAAAGTACAAGGTCTTTGAGCTCAGTAAAGAAGTCAAAATTGTGTCAACAGCTTTTTATATTATTTGGGACTGGTGGAGGCTTTATATCACTTTCAAACTTTATCTGGGAACTGATACAGAGGGAGGAGTCCATGCAAAGAAAATGGAGGAAGGGGGGAATGAAAGGGGCTGAAAATCAAAGAGGAGGAGGAATGCCCCACCAAACATCATCCTCCTCTGTGCACCATGACACACCTGACCTTTAACTCCATCTCATATATCCCACTTCAGAAGGATTGAGACTTTCAACATTGTGACCCAGAGTAAGAACAACATCAAAGAGAACAACTAACAATTTTAGCTGTAAAGAGCTTTTCTTTGCTAATTTTCACTATGTGCATTGATACAAGCACTAATAAGAAAAAAGGATTAGACTTTTATTAGACTGTTAAACATTAATTAAAATAACGATAAAGCCTTAGTTTCAAATACAAGATATACTGTTCCCTTTTGCACCAACAACCTTTTGAGCTTAATACTATCAAGAGAGAAGACTTCTATCTGTTGGGTATAAAATACACCAAAGCAAAGCAAAATTAAATTTAATTATATTTGATTTAAAAGCATAAAATAAAATGCACATATAAACAGTGAAATGTGCGTGAGTTTCAAATTTTTGACATATTAATTCCCCTCTTCCATTTTTCAAATGTCATCTCTAATTCTGTAGTGTACCATGCCATCACAGTCATCCATTTAATCAAAAGCCTTCTGCACCTGGGACACTGCTAGTCAATATGTAGTAAACAACCAATGTCTTCCAATCTAAAGTGGGGACACTGTGTTCCGAGGGATCCATTGATCTCAAATGGCAGAGTTAGTCTTCTTTTGTGAAAAGAATCTTTCAAATAAAGCTACTTGAGTGTTTGAAGGTGTGAGCACTTTGATGTTTCAAAGCCTCAATTATTTAGGTACCACAGAGCTGAGCATTGTGTATCTGCCAAGGTCTCATTTAAAAAGCTCAGATGGCTAAGATGTCATGTTCTGTTCAAAGTCTTCTGGTGACTGAAATTAAGAGGAAAGCCCTTTCATTTCAGTGACTCCTAAGGCTCTCTCAGCATCCACTCTGTTGTGCTTCAGCATGACACCATTAAATGCTTGCTTGCAATTTGAGTACATTGTCAACAGAGCAGATGGATTCTAACTAAGGAAGTGGTATTTATACTGATAGACTGTGGTAAAAACAAAACAAACAAACAACGCTCTCCACCCCCCAGCTCCTGGAGTATCTTATTAAGGGATAAGATTCAAGTGCCTGGCTGAAAAACAGTTGTACTGATACCATTATTTTTAATAATTAATTCAGTTTTGTCTCTAGGATTGTGTAAAACCAATTGTTTTACCTATCTTCAATTTACAACAGCTGAGGAGCGAATTATGTCAGTGTTGCATCATGACACTTTCTCTTACTACTAACCTATAATTGTTTCTATGTAGACTCCTGCACTGAACTGCATTATGGAATTTCAGCAAGATCTGGCCCACAGAGCAAAATGTGGTACAGAGACAGCAAAGAGACCACCCTTTAGATGAAGTGGCTGAAGAGGAACAAGTGGCTGAGAGGGGAAAGGAACGATTTAAGGGTGGTATTGTGAGTGTGAAGACACAGCTTGAACCAAACTTTAGGCTTGTAACTGAGGTGTTTAGGCTAGAATACTTAAGATAAATTACTCTCTACTCTTTTTTTAGCTGCTGGTAAACTACAGGTACCTCCAGGGTGATTCAGATTTAAGCAGAGTAAATTGTGTGTTTTTTCCTTCAGTAATATAAATAGACTACACTACCAATTAAATTGTTTTAGCTAAGAGCCTAAAATTCAATGAAATTAACATTGCCTTTCTTCTTGTTCATGAAATAAGATATGCCCTCTGATTAAAGAGGGGAAATAACATGAAGAAAAAAATAAAAGACAGGTGGAAGTGTAAAGAATATAAGAGGTGAAAGATGTTATAGACCCAAGTCCTCTATAGGCCTGTATAATTCTTTAGGGTAGAGACCAATTCTGTCTTGGGCAGAAAAGAGCAGCAGCTCTGAAAAGATAGATTATTCAGTCAATGTATGTCATAGGATTTTTCGTTTCTTTCTTTGAAGTATCTTGTCAACAGCCTCTAGATGGGCTACTAGTGTATTGGGTTTTCGTGGCCAGGTTTTTGCAGAGCAGGGGCTATAGGAAGGGCTTCTCTGAGGACCTGCTATATATTTGAGGAGGAGGGAAAACCCCCATGCAATGGCAACTACAACCAGAGAGAAAAGTGCAAATGCGTGAAAGAAACAGCCCTGCAGACACCCAGGTCAGTGCAGATGGAGGGGCAGGAGGTGCTCCAGGGCAGGAGCTGAGGTTCCCCTGCAGCTCATGGGGCAGTCCATGGAGGTCTATGGGAATGCAGAGAACCACCTGCAGCCCATGGAGGAACCCATGATGGAGTAGGTGTATGCTCTAAGGATGCTGTGACACCATGGGAAGATTGTGCTGGAGCAGGGACCTGGCAGGGACCTGCTGACCTATGGAGAGAGGAGCCCACACTGGAGCAGGTTTGCTGGTGGCACTTGTGACCCTGTGGGGGCCCCATGTTGGAGCAGCCTGTTCCTGGAGGACTGGCCCTATGAAAGGACCCACTCTGGAGCAGCTGTGATCCCCGTGGGAGGGACCCCATGCTAGAGCAGAGGAAGAGCATGAGTAGTCCAATTGCTGCTGAGGAAGGGGCAGCAGAGGCAACATGTGATGAACCAACCACAGCACCCATTCTCCTGTGCTGCTGGCAGGGAGGTGGTAGAGAACTGAGGAGGGAAGTTAAGCCCAGAAAGAATGGAGAGGCAGAGAACAGGTGTTTTCAACATCTCAGTTTATTACTCATTGCTCTACCCTGATCTGCTTGGTGATGTATTAAATTAATTTTACCTAAATTGAGTATGTTTTGCTTGATGAGTGATCTTTCCCTGTCCTTATCTCAACCCACAAGCCTTTTTATAGTTTCTCACCCCTGACCAGCCAAAGAGGGGAGTGACAGAGGGACTTCGGTGGGTTCCTATTGTCCAAACAGGGTCAACCCAACTTGGAACAACAGGAACTGCACTGCTTTAGTGAAGGTCATTAAGTTGCCCTCTTTTCCACCACTCCATTTTCACACACAGGGCCCTTCACTCCTGCTCTCAGTGAGCTCTTGAATTGTGGGTGCAGCATGGAGCTTTAAGACATGAACAGGAAGAGTGTTGGACCTTGGCAGCTGAGCACAGATACATGGAAAGACAATTCTGGGTGTTAAAGATGCGCAGCTGAGAGTCTTTCACAAGTCAGTTTGCCACAAGTGGTGCTAAGGTGAATCCCTTTAAGTAATCATCTGTTTGGTCTAGTCAGAGTTTGTAGTCATTGCAACAAAACCACTACCTGTTGACTTTTTGTAAAGTACTTGTGCCCTATTCTGCCACGAAAATACAAACTGCTTTTGTCTATTTTTTCTTGGCTTTTTTTTGTCTTTGCTTTCATTTTTTTGCTAATCTTTCTCCAGAGAAGATCAAGGTCTGCAAATGTAGAATGTAGCCCATGAACTGTGTCGTTATTATATCACATTTTCTTACAATAAAGATCTTTCAGCTCCACAATTACTGTGTGGAGGTTATTAAGGGAAGAGACAAGCCAACTGAGGGTTGCAGAATTCAGGAGGAGTGTGGTAGGAATTAGAAGCCTTACATAAGGGGCTGTGAGCTTCCCTGAAACTCACAGAAAAGAAACTACTTTAATTTCATCATTTCTCCACCATCCTAAGCTAAAAGACATGCAAATTGCTATCCGTGTTGACTATTATGTGTTGAGGTTTGTTTTGAGTGAAAAGTCTTCTGCTATTTTTGCTTACCTTTTTCTCATTTTTAATGAAAACATTTGCCTTTTAATATGTAACTTTTTTTTTTCATTTTTGATTCACAGTTACCCAGAAAGCCTGTTTGATTTCTTTTTTTTTTTCCATATTTGAAAGCTAAAATACGAACTCAGTCAGAAAACGACCATTTTCCCTCCTTTATTTTAAAACCAAGACCTCGATACTTCTGTTCAAGCAACCCTGTAAGAGTATTTAATCACACGACTTTGAGAGGATATGACACTTTGATCACTCTTCAGTCTTTTCACAAAACTATGTGAGAAGTTACCAGGCCAGAAGAAAGTACCATAGCCACTTAGACTATTAGTTTAATTTGTTTCAGTTTCTCAATTCAGCTAGCCATAGAAAATTCACTCCTACTTGAAAACAAAAGCTGGGTGTGGCTTTAAATTAGTTTATCTTCTTTCTGGTGTGGAAGGAAGGGAGAGAGAGCAGCATGACTGTGGCTTCCCTGGTATCTCCACTAGTATACAGTGGATGACAATTAGAAAGATAGATGGACACTGCACATTCCTCCAAGCCCTCATGCTGAGCACCCTTATTAATTATCACTTTTTTGTATAGCACAAACAGGTAAGTAGTCACACCATTATGAAGCAAGTTAAATGTGCTGTCTTAACTGAGTGCACCAAATGCCTCATTTCAGTGCACCTGCCTATTAAAATATCAAATTGAGAATGCAGATGTACCTGTTGTCTCTAAGGAGAAAAGAAAAATCCATACTTTTGTTAGCAAGATAAAGCTGCAGGTAAACATAATTTTTAAGTAATTTTTAGTTGCAATTTTAAAATGTAAAGTGGGGACAGAGAGGGAACTAAGCAGTAAGTTTTAGAAAAAAACAAGGGAGGAAGCATAAGAAATAACAATGATAAAAAAAAAATAACCAGTAAGCTAACGTGACTTTAATTTTTCTGGTTTATAAAAATGTACTCAAGTCTTTGATGGTCTATGGAGTCTGGTATCTCATCAATTATGATCTCAAAAGATTTCTGAAACTTTTTTTTTTTTTTAAGTCAGAAGTAAGTAAGTTATGGATTTGTCTTTTAAAGTGTGTTTTATTATGTCATTACTTCAAATAATGTCAGTAACTTGGTACCAGTTTGAATGGTTATGGAACATTTGTAATTCAAGGGGGTGTGATTATCAGTGTATATTCTGGTGTAAAAAAGACTTTAGCCAGATTACTTTTTATCGGTTCATGAATTTAGATGCAGTTCCTTTAGCTCCATAACACAGCTGTCTGAGGGTAGATATATGCAGTCCTTCAGACTGGCTGCCATAGAGAACTTGTAGTGTGAAACTTGATAGTTTGCAACTGGAGGAACAAACTTGATAGCTTGTAACGGGAGGAACTCCACTGGTTCATGGGTAAAGACACTTCTGAAAAAAAAATAAAATAAAAAAAAGGTGGAACTGAAAGTCAGCCAGCCATTTCACAAACTTAGATCTGCTTTTGCATCTCATTCTGTGGACAAAATGTGCTGGTCAGTCACCTGTAGTCATTCAGTAGATTTAATGCGTGTTTTAGTTTCTTCCTTCGACAAACAAAACCTGTACTGTGTCTGACATGAAACCATTAATTTAAATGCCAAATTCACTCTTTATAGTTAATATGTTTGCATTTAGATTCTAAAACCATTTGCAAAGTGCAGAAGGGGGGGCAGAAGCAAAGGGTGGCAAAATTCATAGTGCCAGCAATTTTCCATTCATTGAAGATTAAATGCAGCGCATTCTGTATACACCTACGTGACTATCACACACAGCACAATAACTCAGCAACTTCAAATGATTTAATTGGCAAGCTGCATGATTCTGAAAAAAGCCAGCAGAATAATGCAGAAGTTACTCATGTGAACTTGGTCAAATGGTTTTTAAAAGATGACAAAAACAAGCTTTCTTGTGAAGGAAGACACAACTCATGCTTCTGGCTAATGCAGATTAGAGTTTGGTAATATACTGTGTACAGTTCTGTCAGGACAGAGCTAAATAAAGGCACAGCTTACTGACTGATCTCTTGGAGCTGGACTTTGTCAGCTGAACCCACTCCTTTATTAGACCCAGATGAAGATTAGGAAGTAAATCGGAGAGTTTAGAGAACAAAAAAACCAACTAGGATTTATTTCAGCAGAGTAAATAAGTTTAGGAAATATCAGAGCACTTTGAAGTGAGAGAAAGGAAAGTTTTAATGGTTCCCTGCAGCTCCTGAGCAGACTCTACTGCTGTAGAATATTGGCCAAAGTCACAGGAGATTTGGGAAACAGATACTCAGTATTCTGAAACCTAGTTTGGACATAACTTTAAGTCAGTGAAGATTGCAAAGCTTTGAGATTTTTAATGAAAGGAGAAAATAAGGAGAACACAGTTATTCTCGTTTCTCCTGACATGGGCGAAAGAAGTTGTAGAAGAACTCCTTAGTTCATATTTTGAGAGAAAGATAGAACCACTTTTATATGTTGTAATGTAGAAGTAGAAGGGGGAATTATTTGTAGTTAATGCTGAGTGTAAAGTGTTTAACAAGGTTAGTATGGTCACCAGTTTTTGATAACTGGTATAATATATATTGAGAAGAGCTGACTCTTTCGGGTGAGACTTGTGGACTAGCATTCTTGGTGTCTGTTGGAAGGTCTTAGTGAACTTTATAAATCATTCCCCTGCTGGTAAATGTTGTTAAACTTGCTTAAAAAACAAGTTGTGTGTCATTTATTTTGTCTCAAGTGAGTATAAAATTGTGCTGATGCTAAGTGCTTGTAATATTTTAACTACAGGCTGCAAAGATCTACAGAATTGATTGATACTCAGTCCAAACATTGTGTCGATGCTGCTTAAGATAAATGTAACATGAATCAAGAAAAGGTTTGGGAGTTTGCTGTTGTTTTTTGGGGTCCAGTTTTGTTTTGGGCTTCTTGTTGTTTTTTTTTGTTTGTTTGTTTGTTTTGTTTGAGTTTGTTTGTTTTTAATTAGTATGGAAAAGGTACAAAAGTTGTAAGCACAAAGAACCTGACTTAGCAGGAACCCAAGGGAAAGACTGTGTTGGAGGGAGTCCTGTCTACAGTGCAGTAACAGCAGGGGAACCTTTTCCCTATTCCTTGTCCTCTATGGCCCATCTTCTAAGAGCAGTAAAAGAAATAACACAAACCAGAGTGTAGTTTATGTGTTGTTGGTACAGCACTTTGTGAACACAAAGTGCTATTCAAGTGCCATTCATATTATCAGGTGAGTTTCTCCTTGCATAAAAGAGAAAAATTGCATCAATATAATTGCTGTGCCCTGAGTCTCTGGGAATTTTTAATTAATACACTAAATGAAGCTTAAGCTAAGTACTGGGACCTTTATTGACTATACCCACCTTTGATGGTGGCCTACCCACGTATTTTGATGTGTTTGTAATCTCTTAAAATATGCATCTATGCATCTTCGGTCTGATGTACCTCAACTTTTCCCTTGTTTCTTTTTGTTGTTATTTGTTTGGTTTTGGTTTGGTTTTGTTTGTTTTCCCATTCAGAAAGTAGTTGACCACAGCCTTAAAAGTTATCTGATATCCCATTGCCACTTTTGAGATTTAGGCATTTTCCTAAAATTTAATAGTTTGCTGCAGAAAAGTGATCTACAAATGCATAGCATCCCACTTACATGATAAAATTAAGCAAAAAAGTGCCAAAATAGAATTCTTTACATTTGCAAGTGACAAAACCCACAAAATAACATAAAATCAAATAATATTTTATTTTTTTTTTAATTTTGTCTGCAAAGGTAACTTAATGGTATCTGTGGAGTAATGTACAATCACTGAAGCCCAGAGGTACTTTCATACCACACAAGCACATGAGTCATGCACATTCAATTTCCCTTATAAGTACTAGCTCAGATCCTGATTTTTTTGGGGGGTGAACTAGGTTGCTTTGGTTTTGTGTTTTTGTGTATCTGTATGGGGTTTTGATTTGTTTGTTTTATTGTTACTTAGATGATGGATTGACTGAAACACAAAGCAGTCAAGTGATTTGCCCAGTCTTGTCTTCCAGTGAACAAAGGTGTGCACCTATTAAATGAGCAACTGCAGGCAACCTTAGTCATTAAACATCAAATATGTCCCTTCATTTTGTTGAATGCTCTGTGTAGCCATAGTTAAATGACAACAAGAAGCGACTGAGTCTCAGCACTGATTGGCAGCAGACATCAATCATTATTATGGCAAGAATCTTCAGGAACATATCACTTAGTAGCAAAACTGGCAGGTTTGAATGGGATTATTTCAGATTGGCTCACCAATAACTGTCATGCCCAAAATCTTGACACAATAAGAACTCATCACTGGTGCCTATCACATACTTTGTGCCAGCGTGAACTCCCATCCTCCCCTGGATAATCTCGATCCACACTAATGTTACAAACAAAGTCACAGGGCTCCAAGGCTGAGAAACAAATGTTGTAAGATACCAAGAACAAGACTGGAGTATCCTCTGATGCTTAGGGGAAAGGACTAAGTGTTTTGTACAAGAGAGCCACCATTTCACTGGGTCATGCACCCCATGGCACTGAAAATAGCTGAATACAGCAAGCAAAAGCAATCATTTCAAATGACAATTAGTGCAAAGATTCCTGCTGATTGAGGGGAGAAATACACATCAATCTATGGTAATAACAGGGTCCAGGGTCCTGTTGTCACCATATTTGAGCACTAGTGGGGGGTAGGAAAATAAAAGAGATTCAGTCACAGAGGGAATAAATGTAATTTCTGAGGTCATATAGGAGGTTTCTGTTAAAGGAGTAATATATTTACTCTTCCCATGTTAGAGCAGCAATAACCAGTAGATACATTCCAGAAAGAGGTCAACCTTACATGCAAATATTCAGTATGACTTTCAGGGTCAAGCTGGATAGCCACTGAAGGTGGAGAAATAGAGTTTATTCACCACTGGAAGTAGCTGGAGTATAAATTAACTTGAGAGGGAGATGACTTTAGGTCAGCCATACATGCCATAGTAAATATAGAGAGTAAGATTTGAATCTATAGGAAAAAAAAAAAAAAAGAGAACATGGGAAACAAATCTTATAGATATTGGGCAGACACTATTTCTAATATATACTCTCTGAATCCAGACACTGTCAATGTCTCAGATTAATAAAGGATTTATACTACCTGGTTTCCACTAGACCTGCTTAACCATATCTTCTGGTTTTCCATCAGCTTCACCTTGAGAAGAGACCAGAGGGGTTTTTTTTATATTCTAGGTCCTACAATAACATGACATCAACACTAAGTTAGAGCCCTGTGTGCACTGACCAGACTGTAGCAAAATGATTTGATAGAGAAAAGGAAAGTTGATTGTGTACAAAAAGTACTGAAAATGAAATTTTCTTCTGAAGTTCTCTAATAATGAACAGAGCTGATGGGGATCACAAGACTCACAGATTTTCACCATCAACAGAAGAACCCTCCTAAAATGATCCATGGACATATTGGCACTTCTGTTGACAATAGTGAGAACAGCATTTTCAGCAAAAAATTAACTTCTTTAGGATTTAGGGCTTTGGGGGAGAGTAGAAATCTCACAGTATAGCATCCTCATGTATTTGTATATAAATGGATACTTCTACTAAGGTCAGCAAGTTGCTTTGGGGGAAAAAGGTAGATTTGGATTTTTTTTTCTGAGCCCTCTAGATTTCAGTTCTTCTAGCTCACTTATATTTTGCCTGGGAAGATGGTATAACAGTATTTATATATCATTAAGGAGCAACAAAAGCAGGTGAAGATGGGCCAGAAACTGAGGCTGACAGCATGAAGAATGGGTCTAGTGATGGTAACCAGGGCCAGCCACAGGCAGCAACTCCCAGCCTGGTGCAAAGTGATGAAACAGGTTTGAGGTGAAGCTAGGATGCCCAGTCAGCAGGTCAGGGTCAGCATCATGAAGGACCGGGGCACAGGCATGCCTGCAGTGTAGTTCAGACAAGAACCAAGGGCTCAAACAACAAGAGTAGCTCCAAAACAAGAGGATGGAGGCCCCAAATGAATCTTCTCACAGCTTCTGCTTCTCAAAAGGAATCAATGTTCCCTAGTACAAATTTATTCAGCAGTAGATTCTGCTTAGCCTTTTCTTTTAAACTCTGCCACATTATTATGTATCACAGTAAATCATAAGTTTCTTACTCCAGTTATTTCATTTCCTATTGCATTGACTGAAAAGTATCACATCAGCTCATATAGAGCTGAGAGATGAAGTAGTGAAGTAGTTGAAAGGAAAAAAAAAATAAACACCACACCTTTTTTTTTTTTTTTGTAATTTTTAGGTTGTTTTGGTTGTTTGCGTTTTTGGTTTTGTTTTGGTTTTGTTTTCAGCTTGGTTAGGTCCTATTTTATTTATTTGCCTTGCGATGCATGTCCAGATTCTTTTCACAGTTTTGGGATGTGGATATTTGGCCACAAAAATTTGTGTCCCTCAACATGTGGCTATCTGGTTGCAATCAAGAACGTTCTTTTTCTGGATGAACAGTTCTCCATTCTAAAATTAGTCCCAACTCACTTCAAATGAAACCATTGTCCAAAACTGTGACAAAAGTTGAACAATGTGAGGCAATTCATAGGGTAGCAATAAGACACAGAGCTGTGAGAGCAAATCTTTAGAAAGATTTCTGGTATCATCTGCTAACTGAGACTTGCTCAGGGTTCATTTTCCCCATCTCCTTTCCTATTTTCTCTTTAAACAACAAACAACAAAGATTTATTAATGCATGAAAAAACAGTTTGATGGCTTCTTGTATTCTGCAGAGAGTTATCAAAAATGACATAGGTAAAATATTCTGATACTAGCAGTTATTGTCCTGAGAGAGCAAAAGAAAAAAAAGAGTATAATTTACCTCTTTGAAATTATAATGATAATGAAGAAACAAAACCAGGTCAAATTGCAATGGTTTGAAAGAATTTTTTCAGTTCTTCTTTTACTAGTTAAAGTTTCCTTAGCTAAGCCTTCCTTATTTACCTGAGTGAATTACCTTTATGTAATCAACTCCCATGAAATTATAGAGATGTTATAGGGAATGACCAATATGCCCTTTTCATTTAACCAGAAATTTTCTAGATACTTCTATAGTATGATTATCTCTGGGTCTAAGTAGTAGCAATTTTTATGTGGCTGCAGCCTGATTAATCCAGAGGTTTGGAGGTTAAGGAATGTGGGCATCAAAAGCAGTATTATCAGTCTGGAACACAAGATGGTTTGAAATCAGAGGAGATTGTCTTTCTGTTTGAATTCAAGATAACCATGGGTCAAGTAACAATCATAGTGATGATGTGGATATTAGAATTATAAAGCAGGATTTACTAATAGAGATCATGATACTTGAATGAGGGATAGTGCAACATTCTCTAAAATATCTGGGTTTGTTTTGGGATCTCGTTGGTAGGTGGTCACAAGTACAGGGGCCTGGCACGTGAAGCCAACGGCAAAGTAAAAATCTTCTTTTGCATGATTATATTGTGGGGAAGTGAAAAATGCCTACAGTAGGTGTTCCTCATTAGGTGAAATTATCATGATGCACCTCTCATTGAAGATCTCAGTGAGAAGACAGAGCTCACTGAACTCCCTGTAGGATGTATTTAATGGTCCCTGTGCAAAGGAATTTCATTCACTAGTAGGGATGATTAAAATGCGGACTTGCATTTAAATCCAGGCCTCCCTGAAACAATGCTCTCTTATGTCACACTATCCAATGTGTTCCTCCATGACTCCTGCTGTAAAATATTGCACTTCAGCTGGAGAGGTGTGTGGCATGGTCACAGGTGTTCTTTTTAGTTTGTACACTTCACAGAATTAAAGAATGGTTTGGGATGGGAGCAACCTAAAAGACCATCTTGTTCCACCTCCTCCTGCCATGGGCAGGGGCAAATTTCACTAGACCAGGTTGATCCAAGCCCTGTCCAACCTGTCCTTGAACCCTTCCAGAGATGGGGCAGCCATGGGTCCTCTGGGAAACCTGTGCCAGGGCCTCACCATCCTCACAGCCAAGAATTTCTTTCCAATGTCCAATCTAAACCTACTTTCTTTCAGTCTAAAGCCATTCCCCCTTGTCCTATCACTGTGTGCCCTTCTAAACAGTTTGTTCCTTTAAGCCAGTTTCCTCACAGATAAGGAATTTATTCCACAGAAGCTGAGATGTGAGCTAAACCCATATTTTTCAGTTTTCTGCACAGGTGCTGTGATGGTTTGTTGATGTGTTAAATGCTTGTTGCACCATCTTGCCTTCCTCTTCACCAAATAACATCAGAAAAGTAAATTCCAAAGGTGTACTATGCATGACTAATTTCAAAAAGGTAGTTTATACCCTGGAAACTATGCTTACAGATATGACTTGTTAAAAGAAGGGCTCAGATACTGAAATAGAAGGGTAGTTTCAAACGTGCTTCTGTCCTCAAAGTCTCTGCAATTTCCTGGCACAGTTATGACTCCCATTCAATACACAGCTTTCTTAATGCAGTGGAAAAAGTAATACAATGACTGTGTCCAGTTGTACTGGACACCTCAGTATATTTGGAGATTTAGTCCCTATCCTACCTACTTCTGGTAAACATCTCTCAAAATTTTTTGATTTTTAAATGAAAGAAAATGGAATGTTTAGAAGCATTTATATGGCTGGTGCTTCTTCTGATACAGGGAGGTTATAAATTTACAAAGGATTTAGCAACAAATAATTCCCTCTCTCCCTTAGGGTATACTGAGACCTAAAACTTCCACCACTAAGTAAAACAATGGATAATGTTATGAAACAGTTTCCTTTTCTAGCATTTGCAGTTGGAATTGTTCTAGTTTATATGGAAGCTGGAGAAGAGAAATAGAGAAAGAGAGGCAGATGGTCAGAAGACGCAGGCAGGCACAAAGGCACATTTCCATGGCCTAGATACTTATCTCTGGGACATGGGGGTTCCAGCCTCTTTAGCAATAAATTATAATTATGTGTAGGCTGGTTTCCTCTGGGATTAAAGCAACATGATCAATTGGTCTGTAGGTGTATCTGGGTCTCCCAAAATATCTTTCTGAACTTCTCAGCTGTTTTAAACTCAGTGGAGCTGAGGAGTGATGGTCTCAAGATAATTATGTACTCACAGATTTGATTAATAATAATAGAGGAGAAAGCAGATGAGATAATTGCTATAGCTACTTAGAGTACAAGAATATTTTTACCTTGTGAGGTCTGCATTGTGGAAGTCAAACATGACCCTTCTCATAGTGAAAGCATTTCAAAGTCCTAGACCTCTCAAATGCCAATAAACCATCAAAGCAGATGGTTTCGATATCAGCTAGGAAAAAAAAAATAGCAGAACACTTGCTGGCTTTGCAAATACTTAGTGTTTAAATGACAAGAATGCACAAAGGAATACAGTCTCATGAGTGCAGACAGCTCAAGGGGTGCTTACCTTGATATTGCTACTAAGAAGCACGAAACACTACAGATCACTAATAGTCAGACAAGAAAAAAATATCAGTGCGTGTGGAGGTAACAGAAAATTTTGACATAATTCAGGTAAAAGTTAACAAACAAAAAATGCACAGATCTGCTAGAAACCAAACTGCTTTAGCTCCAGTGTTTGTGATTGTGACTGGTGCATCCTCACTGTATGTCATTCCTGATAATCTTCCTAATTTTAGATACATTTCTCTCAATAATTTGTTTTCTATTGTATTTTGGTCTTGTAGCACAAAAAGCCATGAAACCTCTCAAGTAGGCAGCTATGGAATAAGGTGGTTCCTAACAAAAATCGTGATCCTGATAACCTGAAGTCGTGTATGAGACTTTCCAAAAGTGGACAAATAAATGCTGTTATCTGGTACAAACTGTCCTTTGAATGCTCTTCATGTTCCCTTTCCAATTGGGAATGGCAACTATATAATTTCTATTTTCTGTTTAAACATCCACTGGTCTGATTATGTGACTAATGTGTCTGTCCTTGAACAGGCAGAGATCACCAGCATCGAGGCCATGCTGCTGAAAACGCAGC
>JAWWEE010000085.1:67317401-67328954 GCA_035221455.1 Xenops minutus | reverse complement strand
TTTTCCTTGGAGCTGACCCTCATTGGCTCTGCTCTATAGGATGGAGGGAAACTTCCAGAGGCTTCCAACAGAAGCCACTCTTCCTCTTATA
Source organism: Xenops minutus (assembly GCA_035221455.1). Classification (NCBI taxonomy): domain Eukaryota; kingdom Metazoa; phylum Chordata; class Aves; order Passeriformes; family Furnariidae; genus Xenops; species Xenops minutus. The sequence goes on along the minus strand of JAWWEE010000085.1, from coordinate 67,328,863 downwards.
AAAGGAAAAAAAAAAAAAACCAACTAATCAGAGAAACCCACGCCAACTGGTCTTCCTTTATTTACGGATGGTGCCACCAGGCTGCATTCTCTATTATGTAATATTATCCTAAACTAGGAACTCATTATAGTAATGCTTTGAATATAAATTTTGGTGAAAGCCACGAGACTTGCAAAAGAGGAGGTACTTATGCAGTTAAGTGATTTTTTTCAAACATTCTGCTTGACTAAACTACCCATACTTGCCTAAACTGTGTTTATACACTTTCATCACTTAGTGAATGTCAGTTTTAGTGGCGCTTCTGAGAATGTCACAAATTAACAGGTTTCTAAGTCAGCCAAACACCTGAAATGAAACATCTTGGTCTTCAAACCTTCTACAAATTCTGGAAGGGTTAGTGAGCTCTCACACTAGCCTTTTTTTGAACAAGAGCTAAAAGAAGGTTATACTTGAAATAGAATAAGCTTAGATTTTCTAGTTCAAGAATATTAGTAAAAAAAGTGTTTGTAAACACTCTTCCTTTACCCTGCTGTTTTCTTTCTGTGTCATTTTCTTTGGTTCATCTGTTTTACTCCAGCAAACTTCAGTGATTAGTGGTGCCTAATTGACACTCAGGTTGGCCCTCAGATGTTTCCTATCTGTCTGTAAAGTGAAATGATGAGTTATGTTCACTGAATGGAGAATTTTATTAACAGAAGTAATGTGAATAGTAAGAATATAAATCAGAAACTATTTCAATTTCCATGTATGAATTTATGAGTACTTACTACACTCCGTAAACTTCTTTAGTATATATCATACAAAAAAGTAGAGTTTTTAAAACAGTATATGTGTAACTGTCATATAAAAAGGAAGAACATTTTTTTCCTACTTAGTCCTAGAACATACACTGTCAACAGCTTGTTTCTTATGTATTGCACAGAAGACTTGCAAGCTAAAAATGGGATTCCCTACTCAAGCAGGAACTCAACCAAGCTGGACAATACTGAAATGTCATGTGGTAAAAATGGACAATTGGCAGAGATAGGCACTAAATAGTATGTGGCCAGCTGCACCTGTTCATTTTGGATCTTCAGTGTGCTAATTGTCTAACATTTTGCTCAGTAATAAAGAAAATTATTTCAAAATTTTTACTCTGATGTGCTGCAGGATTTAATTTCAGACTAAGGGCTGTATTTTTCATGCATTACCCCTCCAAGGGTATTTTTCCAGTGTGTCTTTTGTTAACATAAATAATTAAAAACAGTATGAGAAAAAATTTTTAATCATCCCAGTGCTTAGTGAACATACAGAAAATGTGAATCTTTCCTTCAACAATATTTGTAACAATATGTATGTATGCATGCAAGCCATATGAGGAGCAGCTGAGGTCAGTTTGTTTGTCCAGCCTTGGAGAAGACTGAGGAGAGACCTCATCACAGTTACAACTTCCTCACAAGAGGAAGAGGAGGGGCAGGCACTGATCTCTTCTCTGTGACCGATAAAATGATCCAAAAGAGTGCTCTGAAATTGCATGAAGGGAGGTTTAGGTTGCATATTAGAAAAAGGTTATTCACCCAGAAGGTGGCTGGGCACTGGAACAGCTCCCCAGGGAAGTGGTCACAGCACCAAGCCTGACAGAGTCCAAGAAGCATTTGGATGATACTCTCAGGCACACGGTGTGACTCTTGGAATGGTCCTGTGCAGGCCTAAGAGTCAGACTTAATGATCCTTGTGGGTCCCTTCCAACTTGGCATATCCCATGATTCTGTGATTTTTCTTCTTCCGAAAGCTCACAGTATTTCTGTGACTACAGCTCAGTAGTCTTCACGGACTTTATTTTCAGCATTCATTTTAGCCACGTTTTAGCTTTAGGAAGAATTTTACCCTCTTTCTAGGTTAGCCTTGTGAGGAAAGGTATTTCTATTTTTGTTCAACAGTGAAGAGAGTCTGTGATGCTGGGTTCGAAAACTTTATTGTACTAATGTAAAAATTACCCAGTATATGTAGTCATACAAAAGCATTGCTTCCTCTTTGACAAGGTCTAACTCTGTCCCAGCTGTAGTGGGATTCCTGATGTTTGGTGCACAGAGATGATGTCTGCTGTTTGGGACATGTAAGCTCCTCTGGCCATTTGGGGGTCAGGATAGGCTCAGGATCTGCAGAGCAAGCATGACAGTCACAGAGGTGGAGGTATACCATATTTCCACAGTTTTTGTTCTTTGCAGAAAAAGATAAAAAACCTGAGGACACAATAGCATCTTAAGTGAGAAAGAGCTTGAGCTTTTCATGTACTTAATAGACCTAAAAAAATGAAGAGCAAGAAAATGGTGTAGTTGTATCAAATAACATGATTAAAAAGCCCATATTCTGTTCTGGATAAATGACTGCCAGATAAAATATCATCATCCCCTAATAAAGTGAGGGTTTAGTTAACTTATCAGCTATCACTGCTCTCTTATGTTTCAGTTTTTGGTATTCACGGCAATTATTATATTGTGAATGCACAAGGAAAAATAGAATCAAACCATATTGGCTTTACACCTTCTGACTCTGCAGTTTTGACAGAAATAGAAGTCTTAAGAGCTTATTTTATAGTCAATGAAGTGAGCACATTTTCTTCATGATACACTTAATAAAGGGTTATGTTAGGTAAGGTGCCATTACCACACATTTACTCTGAAAGAAATGGCCTATTTAATTGTTACTTCCCTTAAAAGGAAAATCATATGGCGACCCTTGAACAACCATTCTGCACTGTTTCTTACTATCTGTATAGAAATGGTAATGTCAGAATATGAAAAATAATACAGAGTTTGCTGCCAAAACATGTGCAGTTAAAAGTCTTATACCAAAGTATTTTCTAACAGGGCAATCAGCCCATACACCTGTCATCTTCATTCCTGGAAACTCTTTATTCAACCACTAGTATAATGAAGAAATGTAGAATCCTAGAATCCTTTGGTTAAAAAGGGCATACAAGATCATTGAGTCCAACTGCAAACCTAACATTCCCAAGTCTACCACTAAACCATATCACTAAGTGTCATATCTCTAAGCCTTTTAAATATCTGCAGGCATGATAACTTGTCTGGTTCCCTTGGCAGCCTGTTACAATGCTTGATAATCCTTTCAGTGAATAAATTTCTTCTAATATCCAGTCTTAACCTCTCCTGGCATGACTTCAGGACATTTCTTCTCATCCCAGATGCCTCATGCCTATCCAAAATTGACATTCACAAACTGCAGGGTTTTATAAGACACGTTTCCCCATAGATTTTTGTCAATAATACAATGATCTTGATCTCTTGAGTTGACAAAGAAAAAAAATCAAAGAAAATAAAAAAGAATAAAAATAAAGTATACATAGTGCAACGAAATATCACTCCAAAATAATCATCAACATGGCACCCTAGAGAACAAGCTAACTGATTGGAGATAGACTATTTATAAGAGCATGTAGTGGCAGGATGAGGGGAAAGAGGAAAATAGCTTTAAATTGACCAAATAGGTTTATATTAGATATTAGGAAGAAAATCTTCACTTTTGAGGGAGATGAGGCACTGAAATAGGTTGCTCAGCGATGTCGTGGATGTCCCATCCCTGGAGGTGTTCAGGAGCAGACTGGTCCAATGAAAGGTGTCCCTGCCCATGCCAGGGGGTGGGGTTGGAACTAGATGATCTTTAAGGTCCTTTTCCAGCCCAGGTTATTCTATGATTCTATGATTACAAGCAGACTTATCCTCCAGTTGTGAGACTACAGTTGTTAGCAGACAAGTCTTCAAAGGTACTTTGTCAAAGGGCAACCATGTGGTCATTAATACAGTGATTTAACTCATTTAACACTAAGTAAAAGAGAGTAGGTCACAAGATGTGTAGTAACAGAATCATAACAATTCAGTGAGAACAAATTTTCAACACATTACACAGAAATAAAGACAGGAAGAAAAATTTAGAGGCAGAACCAGAATAAAAAGAGATATAGCAATCTGATATTTGTACTAGCTCCATTTCAAGCATTATGTTCTCACTAGGACAGAACTGTTGTTCAACAGTGTTGGAAAAGAAGAAGCACACTAAAATCGAAAGTACATTTCAATTTGCATTTCATCTGCACTGCATGGGTAGTGATGTAGAAGACATGATTCACTGACTAACAATAAGTGGCAGAGATGAAGATGTCCTTGAAAATGCCCTTAGTATTCTAGCTGACCTTTTCACATTAGGAAATGATACGGTTTATGAAGCATTTGTCTTCAGGCAAGGCAAAAAAAAAAAAATGAAATGAAAAACTGATCATCTTTCCTGCCAGATTTTACCAATTGGCATGCACACAGTGTATTGAACTGGATCCTTCAATCAAAATGTAGATCATGTGTCATTACTAATTATCCAGGGTCTGAGTAAGCTCTCTGCAAGCCAGAACTCATGGCTGACAGATTTTTGAACACTAAATGAGTAGTGGTGATACCAGCAGATATACAGACTCAACACAGGAAAACTGATGTGCCATTGATTAGCATAACAGAAGGAAACCAGACCATATTCCAAGAAAGGCAAGCCTCAAAAAATAATGTGGATTTTGAGGTACCTACAGAAGCTGAAGCATATATCGTACATTGGAAGAGATACCCTTGTTATAAAGGTTTGATAATAGCAAACACAGAAGAACAAAAAAAAAAAAAAAAAAAAAAGATGCTGTAGCTGAGTTTAAGTGATTGCATTCTTTAAGGTTCACTGTAAAAGCATGACCTCACTCTGATTGCCTCATTTTGACAGCTGCTTACTGACTGACAGCTTATCACCTTACTGAAAAGCTCTGCTAATGACTGAAAATATTATTGTTCTAGCCAGGCTTGACATATTGCAATATTAAATTACAAAAAAGAAAAAAAAAAGTTTATATTTTTACCTCAGCGCAAAGAAGCTATAGTTCATATTCAGTCTTACCAAATTCCATGGGAATTTTGAGATTGGGTGAGGGGTTTTTTTTTAAATCATAAGGTCTCCCAGGCTTAAAAGGACTAAAAGCAAAACCCCTACAGTATTGCTGACACTGGTTGTAGAAATCATCTTATGCATTAAAATCAACAAATACAGAACTGTGTGTGAGAGGTACTGGTGTTGAATAGGAAAGTATCCAGAAGCTAACAACAGGTTACAGCTGGAAACCCATATCTTCTTGGTTTTCCTTTTCAGACTTAACTTTGAGCAATTTGGAGTTTTCTACTAAGGAAAAATGAAAAAGTATGTGTGCTGGATATAACTATACACTCATCATATTGTGCCTTTGGTCTGTTGTTAGCCTTGATTCTGACAACCACAGTCTGAGAAAAAATATTAGTCTAATTTTTGCCAGTGGTTTGATTATAGTCACTAAACTGGATAACCTTAGTGTTGAACTGTTATTTGACTTGGAGTCATATATGACTCTCATAGACCTCAGATGGAGCAGTAGATCTTCAGTGACCTCAGGTTCTAGATTAAGTGGATCATCTTTTACACTGTGCATCTAAAACTCGTCTTTTAGGAAAGTACTGATTATATTGATACTTTCCAGAAAGGATAGGCATTAAGATTACGATACTGCAGACATAGCCTGAAGCTTCCATGCCTTCCCACCTATAAAAGTTCCCCCATGGCCATGCCCACATACACTGTGTTTATAACACCAGGTACATGGCTGTGGCTCTTTGTGGAAGAATCATGGCATAACAAAGTGGGGTTTACTACAAAAAACCACCACATCTCTGCTCAGCCACCATGTGACTGAACACCAATCTACGTTTAGCCAGTGTGTCAGATTTAATTTAAATATATTTGCTTCTGCTTATGTCTCTTAGGAAAGACACCGTAAGGCAAGGTCTCCCTGTATCTCCTCCCTCTATCATTTGCAGGAAGCTCTGAATGTTCACCAGGCAGCAGTGTGGACATAAGATATAAGAAGGGTGACTTTCATGAGTTCAGGTCTCCTCTGGAGGCTTTCTCAACCTACTGTAGACACAGCAATAGCTCTGTGCTTCCACTTCTCTGCTCACTTAACGAGGAGGTGATATTTCCTTGCCTTGCAGGGGTTTCTCAAAGTTTAATTCATCAGTGGTCTGTGAGAGACCACTGTGAGGGAGTTTTTGCAGGGATGAGTATCTCAGAATGGCCTAAATAATTTATCCCTCGCTTTTTCTTTTACCCAGTAGGCTTCTCTTTAAAATGCTTCCAGCCCTTTAAAGTTTGGGAGCACACTGTACTTGCAGAAAGGAAAAAAAAAAATTACAAAGAAAAAATGCATAATGTATGATAATGTTGAAAGAAGCAAGAATTAAAGTAAATGGTCTGATATAAAAAGGGTTTCAAACAGGATTAATAATTCTGCAATTTGTTATACAAAGTCAATTTTTCCACTTCCAAAGCTAAGTTGCCTGGTGGGGTTTATTGGCTCACTCATTATTAGGTATATATCACTTTTATTGTTTCACATTTTTATGTGTTTATTAAAAAAAAAAAAAAAAAGAAAAAAGACATCATTCATGAATAAAACATTTTTGCTCTAAGCTGCCATATATGAAAGTTGGTCTAAGAGCCTATATCCTCTTTTATTGGAAAAGGGAAATACATTGTATATTTATACTTTCATATATTTATATATTTATGGGTTGGTCTATGTTGGGAGGTTTTGTGTGTTTGTATGCATATGAACATACATATGCATATGTATAAATGGTAATATGGCAATATGCATAGGCATCTATTGTGCATCCCATTACCATATAAATATACACAGACTAACCTTTGAAAAAAGACTTAGTGATGGTAAGAATTATATTTTTACTTTCTGACAAGTCTTCCAAAACCTGCCCTCCTCTACTTCATCTGACCTGTTCTGTATGACAATTTTTGTAAATGTTGATTTCCTTTCCCCCTTCCTGTATCCATCATGTTTCTTGGGTGTTCATATCCACACTGTTAAACCCCTATTCTTTTCCTAATCTGTGGAAGAGTGGCTTCTATCCAAATGTCACCTTAGAACACTACACATGATTGAGCATCCAGGCAGCAGTCAACATGTTGCTACAGACGATGTGAGGAAATGTTAGCTTGATAGATAATAGTTTTATTTTTGGTCTTCTTAATCACTCTGCACCTGGTAGGAGTTTTATATGAACAGATAAGTAGTATCAAGAGACAGATAGAAGTTGATGGGAAACATTTTTATGTATGAATGTATTTATTTATTTATTTAAAATATTTGGGTGAAAAGATTTTTTGTGAGAAGTTTTTTGAAGATTTTTTTTTCTTTTCTTCTTACTCCTTTATCTTATGAATGTTAATATCCCATTGGCAAATTTGGTCTAGAATTTTAGAGTTGATAAAAACTAAAATTAAAGAATTGTCCAACAAATATTATTTCAGCTGATTTGAGAAAACTCAGTGTTATAAAAACAGTCTTAAGAAACAAAGTTTGTAATATGATCTCCGCCTTTGACCTTAAGACTCTGTCCTCTTTAGTGGTGAGAGGTAAATTACATTTGCTAACTTCATCTATGACATGGCACAAATAACTCCATAAATGCTCCATAATTGTGCTGTGATTATATGGTTATTGCTGCACCTTGTCAACAAAATGATCACCCTGAGGCCCCATAACTCCAGTATGTGGCACATGGTAATTATCTAAGAAAGGACAAGGATCTAAGGGGCTCTGGAGGAACTCCTTCAGCAAACACACAGGGCAATTACCATATTGAATGGACACCTCCAAAGACAGCAACAATGGAGACTGAAGTAGAAAACACATTTTGAAAAACATGAGGCATGAACTTAGTAGCGGACTAAAAGCATTGCAATGGAAGAGAATGTAAAGTCATAGTCCAATGTCTCCCAGCAAAAGTTTCCAAGTTGGGCACTTGTCAGCAGACAAATATTGTACCAAGGCCAAGGATGATTTTGCTCCCTTAAGAACTGTCTCCTTTTTCCTGAAATTAATAGCTATTGCAGCTGCAAACAGTAATAAGCTCTGAAGTGAAGATCAAAAATTTTAAGAGAACTGTGAGAAAAAGACTTTATGATATCTACTGTATATATTTCCAGTCTACTGGAAAATATCTGAACTGTCCAGCCACTGGATCAAACAACTATACTGTCCTGATCATTATGCCCAGGACCATAAATGTCCTCCCATCTGACCATACTTTTCTCCTGTGTCTCCAATACTGGTTGAATGTTGGAGTCCTCTATGATATGTTTCTTAGTGATAGCCAAAAATTATGTAGGTTAGGATTCATGATTGGGAGAGCAAATATAAGATGGCCCAGCCCACCATTAGTTATCACTACTGGCTTCTTTGAGCACAGAGTGGTTTGTCTGAGTCCTGCCTGCCTGACCTTACAGGTAGGGAGCAACAGGACCACAGGCTTTGTTGAACTTTGGTTTGAGGATTTTGCTCACCCTGTAGCATATTGGGGCCACCACCGAGGACATGCTTTGAACTCTGGGTTTGGTTCTGGGCCCCTCACAATGAAGGCAATGAGGTGCTGGAGCATGATCAGAGAAGGGAAACAGCTGGGGAAGTGTCTGGAACACAAGTCTGATGAAGGACCACCTGAGGGAGCTGTGGAGGCTCAGGCTGGAGAAAAGGAGGTTCAGGAAGGACATTCCTGCTCTCTGGTGAAGTGAAGGTCCATCTCTTCTCCCAGGTAAAAAGTGACAGAACAAGAGGAAACATCCTCAAGTTGTACCAGCAGACGTTTAGTTTGAATACTGGGGAAAATTTCTTCACTGAAAATGTTATCAGACATTGGAACAGGCTGTTGGAATCACCATTCATGGAAATGTTCAAAAGACATGTGAATAGGTACTTGGAGATATGGTTTAGTGGTGAACACAGTGGTGGTGGATTAATGGCTGGGCTCAGTGACTTGAAGGTCATTTGTAGCCTTTGTAATTCATTCCTGCTAACCTCAGAGTTAGTTTCCAGGATTGGATTTATTTTTTTTTCCCAAATATTTTGGTTGAGCAACAATGGTCCAGACATTGAAAGTAGAAAACCATTAGTGTTATTCCTTACTCCAAAGAACAGGCCGGCATTTTGTCAAAGATATAGCAGTTTCTAGTCCTAGGACAGCCTTATCTGTCTTTAGACAACCTATGAAGTATGCTGATCAAATTGTTTCTTTCTCTTTCTGATTATCACTCTGCCTGGGCTGCTGGCTCTGCTTCTCAGACTTCAAGCTCACTATATGTAGTCCTGAAGTTTTAAACTTTTAACAGGTCTGAGTATTTCTTACCTGCCTGAAGTTAGATGTTGCCTCTTCTAGGACTTTTTGTTGGTGTGATTTAAAGTGATTTGGTTAAGATCATCTGGAAAGGTTTTTGCAGAGCAAGGACTTGAACCCAGGTCTTCAGCATCCCAGATTTCTGCCCTAGCCACTGACTCATCCTTCCACATGCTGTCCCTTAGGCCTCGTTGCTTTTGGCATGGCTTCTTCCTGTCTTATGCCAAGGGAAGAGGGCATATGGAGGAGAGCCAGGTGTACCAGACCCATGACACTCAAAAAAACTCTTGCAATAGGGGGTATTTACAGTTACTCCTTTCAGGCAGGGTTTTGGTTGATTTTCCTTCCCTCATTAGCACAAAGCAGCTGGAGTTGAGGCCTTGGCTTGACCCCAAAGTATGGTCTGTGTGAGTTGACGGCCAGAAATGAATTGCTCAATTGCTCACTGCAGTGATTACCTTGGTGTTGTACTTTTTTGTTTGCCTATTATTCAAATGAGTAAAAGTTAAACTTTGTCTGGATAAACTACTCCCAAGCTATGCAGGTTTCATTGCCAAATTCAGCAAACTCTCCTAAAAAAAACCCTATTTTTCTAGAAAATGAGATTATCTCCAACAAGATTGTAACATGCACAGGATAAAATACCAAGAGCCAAATTCATCTCTGCAATGCATCCAATGACTTCACCATAGAGCTGCAGCAAAGATGAATTGGTCTGGAATGTATATGTTGAATATTTAATGCAAATACAACATGCCATAAGTGCATGTCCTGCAGGTAAAATGTAATTATTCTAATTACACTGCAATTACGGTACAACTACAGAGTAAATTACCTGATTATTTGCATTCTGTGCTATAAAATGTTCTAATTCAGTCTTCAAACCCATGCAAAGCTGTTTCCCTGTCGTAGGAACTCCAGATATTTTTTTTAGAAGGCATGTCATAACAAGACAGAGTTCTAGGGTTCTTACACATCTTTCACCCCCTATTCACATCTTAGTGTCCTCTTCGACTGACCTGTTGGTGGCTATGTTTTAATTGATAGATATAGGAAGACATTCATAACATTTGCAATGGGCAGAAGTGATGCTGTTTCAAAGGCATCTGCACTATAAGCCAGTATGGTTGTATCACACTGTGGTGCATATTGTGGATGCAGCAGATCACTGTTTGGAGATGCTAGCTCTGTTTCATCATACAGATGGCTGAAAAAGGCGCACAGGAAAATGGAACAGCACCACAGCAGTGGAGATAAGGTTACCAGCAGTGGAGGAAAAAAATGAGACAAAATGAGAGGCCATCTGGGTGGAATGTAACATCATCAGGAATGCAGACCTCATAGCAGCCATCCAGTACCTAAAGCGGGGCCATAAGAAAGAGTGGTACAAACTTTTCAGCAGGTACCTTGGTAGGAAAAGGGGTGGAACAGGAAGAGGTTACCCAAAGAGGTGGTGGACGCCCCACCTAAAAACATTCAAAGTCAGGTTGGATGGGGCTTTGATCAACTTGATCCAGTGGAAGGTGTCCATGTTTATGACAGAGGGCTTGGACTAGATTATTTTTAAAGGTCCCCTTCAACCCAGACCATTCTATGGTTCTATGATCATACAAAAGGTTGGTTAAAAGACATCTGGACATCATCTCTTCTAACTTTCTGCTTAAAACCAATACAAGGTGAAGTCAGACAGGAAAGTGCCAAAAACATCCAGAAATGGAGATTTCATTACCTCCTTGTGCAATCTCTTTCAGAGTGGCACTATCATCCTATGGAAAGAGCTTTTCCCAGTACCCTACCTGAACCTCCCAAAGTGCAATCTTTCCCCACCATCCTTCCCTGTATTGTCCATCACTGTTGAGAAGTATGGGGTCTTTCACCTTTGAAATGATCCATAAAGTGATTAAGGGCAAAAATTAAGGAGTACACAATGTTGCCATAAGGAGAGAGGAAAAAACTTTCCAAGACAACTTCACGTGGATAAAGTAGAGAAGAGTTCTTTTACTTATAGGGTTTTGGGGTACAGAATATAAAGGAGTATAAAAGAATGTAAAAGCATAAAAGAGTACAACATGTGTTCACAAGTAACAGAGAGAAAAGACCGGTGCTAGGTTGAACTCGCAGCCTCAGGAATACCGAAAGCTCTTTCCAAGCACCACCACTTCAAACATGCAGAGTAAATTAATCCGAAAGGCGTCCCTTTCATTTCATTCCCGG
>JAWWEE010000085.1:67290456-67317301 GCA_035221455.1 Xenops minutus | reverse complement strand
CGTGGCAGGATACTAATTTTATAACACTACTCAATTATCATATCTAAAGGTTGCATCCAATCTAAGACATGTCCATATCCAGAACTTCTCTTGGTTCCGCCCCATGGCACGCCTCTCCCAGAATTGAGTTGGAGGTCCTAAGACCCCTTACTTCATCCTTTATTATCATCTTCACGCCACTTTCCCTTCTTGGAGCTTCTCCAAGGTTGCTGGGCTTTGCTTTCTTGTTTTGACTAAGATGGTATCTAATTGTCTTAGCTCTGGTACATGTTTCTCAGGCACGGTGTTCCAGCTATTATCTGACCCTTAAGACAGCTAGCACTGGGTTAGAGGTTGCTAGCTGCTCTGAATGCAAGAAACTACTTCGAAGTATAAAAACCTAAAAATTCATGAAAACCTTATGGCATCAACAATTAAAATGTATAAAAGTACACCAGGAGGATGAGTGTTGACAGACAGAACAATTATAAAAAATTATTTCCTTGATTCCCTGCATGTATGTAATGTCAAGATAAGTACATGTGTGTATGTATAATCTACAGGTGTCTACACATAATGCTGTAGTCTGGAAGATACAACAAAAGGCAAAGAGGCTCCAGAATCTAATTTCTGCTCTGCCACTAACTGATGAGTCACCTTGATCAAGTCACTTCTCTGCATAACAGGAGTACTGAGGGAAACTTTCTAAATAAACATCTTTGAGAGACAGTAATGAGAAAAGCTAGGTAAGAATAAGGTCCTAGAGTACTTGTTGTTATTACATATTGTTATATGTTATATATAATGTACACGAAAGTGACAAATTTCTGAGAAATCTATCATGAGAGGTCAATAAATTACTCTCTTTTTTTTTTTTTTTTCTTTTCCCCAAAAATTCTCAGGCTGGAATTAAATGATCACTTTTTATTGAGTAAGTATCATGGATTCCCTTCACTCACCTCTTTCTCTCTGTCTGGGAAACTCTCTGAGGCTTTGTTTTCTACATTCTACAGCAAAGGCAATTCAATTAGGACATCAAGCCAGCCTGAAACTGAGGTCTCGAAGGTGCACTGGAGACAATCTTCCAAGATGGCCAGTCCTGCAGAAATGAATGTCTTTCTTATTAATTTGGGAACACAAGGGTTCTTCATGATGCTTTGGACGCTGTGACCCTGCTTTTTATTGATCAAAGTATGTAGGTATTTTTCCTTGGACAGACTGGAACATGAAGACTGTTTCCTAAGGCTGGGTTATTTTCATTGGAAAGATGATGTAAACTGTAAAAATATAATCAAAATTATAATCCACAAGCAAAAATCTAAATAGTTGTTGAGTTTTCACATTTGATACAAAATATGAACTATATTGTTTGTTCTATGGTTTCTGTTTAAAAATTAAATGTCTTTTTAAAAGTTTGTGGGTTTTTTCAGTGTTTGTTTTTTTTTTTTTTTTTTTTATTTCAAAGGGCTACAGTCTCAGATACTCTGATGAGTTTCCAGAGATTTCTGAAATAATTCATGCCATGCAAATAGAACTTTGATATGAAATTTTAGAGATTTTAGATGACAGTAACACTAAATGAGGTTTCACATCACATTTTGTTACAGAAAAAGAACTGTATAGTTTCAATATCAGTAATATATTGTTTTTCACCACTTCAGATTTTCTCGTGTTGTTTTTGTTTCCTTGCTATCTACCTTTGCCTGCATTATTATTTATTTATTTTATTTATATTAATATTAATGAAATTTCAGGTAACATGATGCAGCCATTTCTATGAACAAGGTAAAAGAAGGAAAATTAGGCTGCTCTTGACTATATTAAAAAACAATGGAACACAACAGGAAAATAATATAAATTTAATACTTTTATATTTGGGAAGTCCAGGACACTATATATTTTATAGCACAATACTACTTTTAACAATATGGCTATGATTGTGTCAAGCTTCCTCCTTCATATTCCTCCAAACGTGATTGATGCACAGGCCTTTCATTTCCCACATGGTCAATGCACACCAAAAGCAATTGGGAGCAATTATTTTCTAAAGATTTTGTCTGTCCTCTGTATACTCCACCCCTCACTACTCCCCCATTCCAACTGTCTGCTGCATCACATTCCTGAAGATTTTCATATTAGGCTTGCAAATATTAAAGATGACTTGCTATGCAAGTGTTCTCCTTGGTCTTCTGTAACATTTGTGGTCAGACTAAAAGCAAGGAAAATATCTGACATGAACAAATACTTGGGAAAAAAAAGGCACATCTTCATGTAATAAGTATATACCATATAAGACTTTTATGAAATAGTAATAGAATAGCTAGTTAATAAATCCATTAAGCAGATTATTTTGTTTTTAATGCTGCTTCAAACTGTTGCATGTGTATATTTTCATGTGTAAACTGAGGTAAATGCTTATAATGGACCAAGAGAAAGCTGTACATGAAGTAATATCCACTTATTAATTTTCTTTTCAAAACATAGAAATTACACTTGAGGGAAGAAATGTATCGTCTGTTAATAATCAAAAGTTACTTTGAAATATTTGGAGGTACACCCCGGAAAATGAAGGTGAGCTGTCCTCTGCCAGATCATCCCATTATTATAAACATAAGTTGTTAAAAAGTTTCAGACAATGTAGAATATGTGAAACGCATACATTTTTTAGTTAAATAAGCACCTAAAAATGTTTCTGATGAATTGCAGTGGCCTGGAAGAAAATTGGAACAGAATTAGATTTAGTCTCAGCAAACATCTACCCAAGCTTAGTCTTATAAATTATTCCATCTGGTTTGGAAAAACCACTTAGAAAAGTGAGACCTGTCTCTTAGTTTGACATTTTTCAAGTCTTTAATTTGAAGACTGATCACTTTGCCAACTTTCAGATGAAAGTGTGAGTTTTCATAGATTGAAAAAGGGTTAAACAAAGCCCTCAAGAGGTGCTTCGTTCTTCCTTTTTTTCCTCCATATTTTGGTTAACGTTTGTGTCTATTATGTAGTGATGGGAGGAGTTATCATAAATCTTCCCATACCCCTCTTTTCAAGTTGATTCACAATTTATGTTCATCTCTAATGAGATGATTAGAGTGGAATCAGATCAGATTTAATCTGCAGTTAAGCTGTGAAGTTATTTTTCCCCCCAAAATGAGGTTGTAAAACCAACATCAAGAACATCAAGCTTAAACTGCTATGTGTAATTTTTCCTTTTTTTTTTTTTTTAACCTCAATATTTCACAAGTGCGAAACAAGCCATCTATTTGAGAATGGTAAATACTGACATCTGGATTGCAGCTACTTGTAAACTACATAAATTTAACTATAACTGTGTAAATATGCTATTCAGAGTTCAAATATGAGTTGAATTTCTTGGAGATTCTCTTGTAATACTATTTACTGAAATTTCATGAACCTATCAGTTTTGATAATAGAACACCTTTTTCCATGCTAGGTGTAAATTAATTATTATAATCCTACCCAGATAATTAGAGGTCTTTTTGTATCTAATAGCTGGCAAAACTGTGCTAGTGTCAGTTTACTTTTTTTGTGGATGCAAAACATCTAAATTTTTAGGTGTTTTTATCTCTTGATTTATCACACATGGCTTAGTCACATGCTTAGGTCAAACACTCTCCTGTAAGGGCCTGACTACTGACATTCATTTCTTGCTTCTCTATTTTCTCCCTAGTAATCAAAGTGTTCATGGCAGACCAGCACAACTAGGGCACACCTGCTCTTCCTGTCTCCGAACCCTCACTTAGGATCAGAGCAGATATTGCTCACTGATTTGACATCACTTTACCAATGATATCAAATGGTGAAGGTCTCTGCTTTCAGGACTAGACTTTCATCCATGAGTTGCTAATGAAATATCTGGAACCACCGCAATAGTAATAATACACCTACACACACACTCACACAAGTTTCTGTTAAATCTGTTTGAGCTGCAGGGAATCATGAGTCTCCTATGCTTTATGCACACGGGTTATTACAGTCAGAAGTCCACAGAAAGAGTGTGTATATCAAAACCAGTACCCTTCCAAAGCAAGAGACACGTTTTAGCATCATTTTGAAGTGAGGCTTGTACTCACAGCATGACACACTAATAGCTTTGAAAGCACAATGACTATATTGTTCAGGTGACTCACAAAACTTGGCCATCAAACCACAATCCCTCGAGTCCATGTGAATCCTCCACAGTATAAAATGCCAGTCTACGAGTCCTAGCCAGAACAAGAGATTCCAAGGTCATAGCCTTAGAAATCAAGGTCTTCCCAAACCAATGTCTAATCAAATAACCCAAAGTAACTATATTAAATGTTGTCCTTTTTGCAGCATTTCTATCCTATTATGTTTTGAAGAATACAGAACTTGTGTACTGTACTGTCTGCTTATCTATAGCTTACTCAGTGAAATATTATTAGTTTTCGTATCTATAACTTTTATTGTTTTATCTTTGACAAACTCTGAAATAGTACACTAGTGACATTTTTAAAAATTAGCCTTCTGCGTTTAAAGACCACTCATCATTTTTATCTATCATTGTTCTGGAAATGTCACATTGATTTTATCCTCTTTGCAATAAATGGTAACATCCAAAAAAAACCCAAATAATAGTCTGACACTTCAAAATCAGCTGCCACTCTTGGATAGAGCAAAAATAAATAAAAGAACAATTTTCTTGAAGGACAAGAGAGAGGGAAAAAAAAAAAAAAAAAGAAGTGTAAGAATGAGATGGAGAAAGAAAGCTTTATCTCTTTCTGGCAATACTGAAAACAACTAAAATAGGAAGAATCATAACTCTTTTTCTTCCTTTCCCACCAGTGGTATACAGATACTAATTGTGCTACTGATCAATGAAAATGCTTACAAACATGTCTTAAGAACATTAGTTAAAAATCCTTCCATGTATGATCGACTGCACTGAAAAACAAAATGGGAAGAAAGATAAAAAATGCAGTTTTCCTTTCTCTCAATCCCAGTAGTGTGATCAGGTAACAGAGACCTTAAACTGAAAATCTGTTCTTGCCAAATCATGCAGGGATTTTGCCAGTGACCTCACCATCTCCAGCAGTTCACACACAGTGATAGCAAGTGTGTGCAGTACCCTTGGTGAAGACGAGGCTGGACCAAGCAGTTATCCAGATTCTGGGCTTGTCCCCTACCTCAATGAAGTTACTGCAAGATTATCTTTGGTGGCATTGGCTGGTGGAACAAACTACCTGTATCCACATCCGGATGGGTAGAGAAATGGGAAAGCGGTGGATGGGGCCCACAAGGAACACATAAAGAAAGAGTGGGGTGTCCAGATCTATACAGATGATGATGGTAGATGTGTGTAAAGGGCTTCAAAATTTAAGAGCCCAGAGGCAAGTTAGGAAGGGATTTTCTTAAGAAATACTCTCTGAGGCCACATGGAAAGGTTTGCTGATATTGGGTTTTCTTTACACCCATTTATCTAGGATTGTCTCAGGGTTTGGTTTTTGTTTTTTTCATTTGAATAATTAAAAAAAACGACTTCCTGTGTCAATGGAGAACAAAATGCTTCCAGTTTTTGTTTTAGTTTTAGGGGGAGTTTTAGTTTAGATAACCTTCTTCATCATTATAAGCACTGCCCTGTGTCTCCCCGTAGAGCAAAATTTAGAGCCTGATTTAGCATTGGCCTGTGTCTAGCCATGACCATCTACACAATTATTAAAAAAGTACATAAACATGTCCTGAATCTGTGCTTCGCCAGGCCTGATGAAGAATGGTTTCCAAAGGGCTCGTGCCTTCAGCAGATTGAGTTTGTAAATTAAATTAGGCTAAATCTGCTCTCTGTGTGCTACTCACAAGGAGCCCTCAAGTCATACCTCCTTCCCCAAGACATGAAAAAGTTTCCCCCTTGTTCACAACAGAACCCATAACATGATTCCTCTCAATGTCACAATATAGCACAGTGTTCACCATGAAAATTTCCCTCTTCAGCAAAAGAATCTTTTATTTTCATATCAGTTTGCTCCCATACAATCCATTACTTCCTCCTATTTGTTGATGAGGTAAAGTGCAGCTTAAGCATCAGTCAGTTTGATTTTATCAGGTCCAAAATATTTTTTTGGGAAGAACAGGAAATGGTTAAATATGTAGACAAAAAGATCAAATCTGCTTTCTTTTCTTAGTAAACTTGGGAACAATTTCCACTCCAACACAAATATGATTTCAATTTAGCATTTCATCCTTACTCAGCAAAGCATGTAAACACCCTCTTAATTTTAAGCAAGTGCTTAAATCCTATTCCAGTGGCACTTAATCAGGCACTAAAGTTAAGTGTGTGTTTAAATGCTTTGATGATTTGAAGCCTAAACAATGAACAAAGTAATGACTTACTGAGATTTCACTGTGCCAGGAAAAAATGGTTATTGAAGAAGGGACACTATGATACAACTCAAGCCATTTCATGGTGAAGGAAAGGACTTTGGATTGCTTGTATGGTTTTCTAGAGTCTTTCACCTTCATTAAAATACCACCAAAAAAAAAAAAAAAAAAGAGGAAAAAATATCCTTGAGAAATATTCAGAGCTATAAATAAATAACGAAGCATACAATATTTCAGTCTATAATCACAGTTTATGGAGCTAGTGGAGACTGTGGTAGAAATTTGTTCATCTGTCTTGCATACGAACAATAAGGCCATGTCATGAACAATGAGCCCATAAAACAGGATCATAACAGGGAGAAAGCTTTAATGTACATATTATTAAGATTAGGAAATAACACTGTAAGACTCTTTTATTTATTTTTTTTTCTTAAATTGAACACTGCCTGTATAACAAAGAGGTGTTTTATCTCCTATACCACTGATGGAATGGGTTCAGAAGTGTTCTTATGTGGAAGAAATATTTGGACAAGTATTTGAAGGTAGTAGAAATGGCTGTGCCTCCCACACAGTTCAGTAGTGAAACAGTTAATTTTAAACTCCAAATATATTTTATATTCATGAGAAAACACCTGCATAGAGCATGCTTGTATCTGCAGGACACTAACACCTTGACTGATTTAGTATCCATCCTTCCATTTTAGCTTGAGGATATTGAAGAAACAAACATATTATATTGTTGAAAATGAGAATTTCAAAAGTACTGAATAAAGAATCAGAACACTTATAAAACAGAACATAAAAGTTCAGGTTCAGTGCATAAGCTAGTCACCAACTGGAAAGGTTAAAATGAGTTCATTTTGTTTGACTGTTCCACAACCTTTTACTACAGAATACCTTGCTCTCCTGAAACCACCAGTAATTGACACAGACCACTGTAAACCATTAGACAGAGATCTCTATAATAGGGATAACAATATACTATTTCCCAAACTATTTGTTGTCTTCATACTAAGAGTACCAAAATAATATAGAACAGTCCAATTAGAATAGCATATCAGCTTTGCTATACATACCTAGATGTGTGTAATGCTTTCTGCATTCCTGTGGGAAAAGACAGATTATTTGTGTTATAATACTTTTTGTATTACTTCTCCATTCTCTCAGGAAGGATGTGAAGAAGCACAACTACTTTTGAACATGACCCAGATAAAGTCTGACTAATCTCCTCATTGAATGGGCTTAAAAATTTTCACACCAGCATTTTATTAAAAAAAAAAATAAAAAAAAAATAAAAAAAAAATTGAAAGCCCCCAAGCAAATATCTAACTAAAGAAATCCCGATATGGACAAGATTCTTGAGACATAGATTGTCTCTTCCTTTCTTCCTTTAGTTTTATATTGTAGTCACAAGAACAGAGGCCCCATATTTGGGGCCAACAGATGCTACCATAATAATTAACACTTAAAAATTAGAAGTATTTGAAACCATCAGGTATCATGTCTGTATGCTTTCTCCCTTCATACATTGCTGATCTTCATAGGGGAAGTAAATGAAGCTTAAGAACTATCAAGTTCCTTCTTGAATATCTCACAGAGGCTCGAACTTCATAGAGGAATTATCTTAATCATATCATCAAAGGAAAGGGCTTGAAATATGATCTCAGATGAAACCTCTGATGAAGAGAAGTATAGCATAAATTTCTCGGCACTCAAGCCTTAGAAATTACAGCCATGACTCCATATCTCAGGCTCTGGAAGGAATAATAATTACTATTTGGCAATTTATCAAGGTGAGGGTTCCACTGGAGGGAGCATTGTATTCAATTTGGGAGCTGAAATTACACAACTAGTGAGATATTAAATAACAGCACAAAGCAGGATGTGTAGGCAAGGAAAGCAATGGAACAAATCTGAAGTAAAGGTGAAGAACTCAGAATGAGTTAGCAAGACAACCTCTATGTTTTCCAGTTATTATCTTTACGTTCTTCAGTAGAAAAAACTTTGTACTTTGCCAATCCAGCTCAGCAGCTAGCAGCAAAAGCATTAGTAGAAAATACAACTTGGAAAAGTACAGTTTTTCTACTGGTACTTCTCTTTCTAGATGGACATAAAGGTTTTCTGGGTATACTTAGAATCACAAAATATCCTGAGTTGAAAGCGATGCACCAGGATTACAGAGTCTAGCTTCTGGTCCTGCACAAGATATGTCTGCTGCCTTTGTCTCAGGCTTTCTCTTGGTTATATTGTAAAAGAATATACAGTGCTTTAAGAGGTTTACAACTTATGTATCTGTAGAGTCAAAATTAAACGTGATTAAGAGCATCTTTTCCCTATTACACGCAGCTGAGATAGCTATTTTAGGAAATTACTGCCCCTTGCTTAACACACAGGACCTGATTCCTGCTTCATGGTAAGTATTAAGAAAAGTCAGGTAACATAGATTCCCTTATATCTCCTGTTTCAGCTGTCATTTCTAAGAGAGAAGGAATATATAATATATAGACACATGTCCTGTAACCTGCAGAATCTCTCCTCTAACAGACAACTTTCATGCAAATTCACTAACTTAGTCATAAAAAAGGAAAAGGAATCTATACTTTTAGGATTTTTGTAGAGAAACAGAGAAGTCCCTGAGGAACCTAATCAAAATTAATTTGGAATTAGTAGGAAACTGGACTAGATGACCTCCTGAGGTCTTTTCCAAACTAAATTGTTCCTGCCTAGGCTGCCCAGGGAAGTGATAGAGTCACCATTCCTGGAGGTATTTAGAAGATGAGTAGATGTGACTTAGCAGAGTTAGGTTAAAAGTTGGACTCAGTGTTCTTAGAGGGTTTTTCCAGACAAAATGTTTTTGTTATTCCATGATTCTATGACCTGGTCTGATCCACACATCTACTTTAGGATGTGAGGAATCACATTATAGAAGTGTACATTTCCACTGGTTACAGAATCACAGAATCACAGAATGCTTAAGATTGGAAAGGACCACTGGAGGTCTTGAATCCAACCTCGTGGATTCTCCAGCTCAGACACAGACACCTGCACTGGACAGTGACTCTCATGTAATGACTCAAAAGGAGTGCAACAATTTCCTTGGACATGTTAGGCCACTGATTATGTGAACATAAAGAACATAACAACATGCATGTGCTAGGTTGAAAAATGGTAAAATAAAGACAAGCCTACATTATGTGTTGCCTTTTTTTGGTGTAGGTTGATAAGGCAAGGGATGCCCTCTTTATTATGCCCAACAATTTGAGGTTTCAGTGGTTACAAATATATAGTGAAAGGCTCATTCTAACTAAGCTAATGTTCAATTAAACAAATTTGAATGGTATGTTATATATGTGACATTGGATTGTCTAGCCAAGAATGCCTAAAACTCAGTAGCTGAACCAGGGGCAGGACTGACACAGTGAATTTATCTTTGCATTAATGCATTTAGTTCACAAATTTCCTATGTATTTGTTTAGTCTCAAGGATATTCAATGCAATTCCCAGACTGATACATGAATTACTGTAAAAATGTTTAGGCAGTGTCATACTTTATGAACCAGACCCCTGGGCTGTTCAGTATGGGTTAAACCAAGGACAGACTGTTTTTCATGACAAAGATATTAAGCTATCTATATGAACCCCTGACCATCAAATTACTCACTGTTTGTCATACTATTTTTAATTTATATGGTGCAAGGGGCTTAAATGTCAGCATCTCTGTTATAACTTAGACTCCAGTGTCTTTAATTAATGTTTCATGTTCATGTTATGGTTATTTAGAATTTGCTGAAAACCCAAGAGTCATAAATTTCTTTTACAGGTCTTTGTGGTATGAACTTTAACAAAACAGCTATAAAGAGGTAATAGGAATGAACAGCACATCACATAAAGCAGAGCAAAGAAGGAAGAAAGGTGGGAATAAACTCCAGACATATTTAAAATTTCTTCTTTTTTGGATTGGCATTTGTGATCATTTTGTTACTTGTTCACAAGTGGGAAGGTGGGAAGGAAATAAGAAAACTGTGCATAAAATTTTTCATAGTCTTTTGTGCTGCATTAACTTTTTTTTTTTTTTTTTTTAATCCACACTGGGATTATTTTGATATTTCTTACATTTAACTAACTGAAGCTAAAAGTAGTCCATTTACTTGCATGCCATATTCCTGTCTTAATTAACCTCATGTTCTTGATGACTGTCTGGTTTCCTTTAGGTAGTCATAGAGCCATTACCATGAGTTTGGTCTTGCAGCTATGAGGTTCAAGATGACAGTGAGAATGGGGAAATTCAGTCTGTTGGTTTTCATCCATGAATGTGGAGGCACATTGCAGAGTTACACTAAACTTGGGAAACTGAGAAAGTCTGTGAAGCAATATGAATGGTAGTAGAAGACTCCCTTAGCTTCTAAATGTGGCCCCCTTAGGTGAACAGTGACAAAGGTAATGACCCTCTGCTCTTCTTGGTTATTCAGATCATGTCTTGTTTTCTGCTGGATCACACTGGTAATCAGTAAAGTTGAAGTGGGATACTGTAGTCATGAATAAGCTTACGTTTAGCATATAGGAAAATATAAACGGACTTAAGAATATGAAAACATTGTTATGAACAGTGTATGTGGAGTAAATTGAAACATGTTACAGTATAGCTAAGGAATGTAAAACCAAATGTGTAACAGATTGGAATTGAGGCTAGTAAGTTTCCACATCAGTAAGGAAGATGCTTTTTTGTCAGGTTTCCTTCTAACACAGAAAGCAGACATGGAATCATATTTTCAAAAAAAAATGCAGAGGCTTGTGTTTCCAAATAAAGAGCAAAGTGTCTCTGTACTGCACTTTGGTTCAAGAGTGTGGTAAGTCTCACGATGAATATGTTTGCATATGTGTATTAATACAGAAATTTAACAGGAATAAATTGTGTTAGATATTTGTCAAAATCATATATGAACTTCAAAAATATCTATGTTGCCTTAAGAACAGAGATGAAGAGCTGTGCTACCCCAGATTAACCTGCTTTGGTAAACTTTGGGGTAAGGAGCTGAAACAGAAGAACAGACAGAACAAAAGGAGAAAGTTATCCTGGCTAGACAGAGACATTATCTGTCAACATGATTGTGATTTCTCAGTGTCTTCAAGAGCACCCAGAATACCAAAGCCATTTGAAGAATAAGCAGCATTGCCTACCATCTCTGTTCATTCGCTCAAAAGCTGAGAAACAATCTATAGCTTAATACATTGCATGCTTAACTGCAAATACAGATTTGTGTGAAATATTGCAGTCGTATAAACAGGGCCTCCTGTGGCTATTATGCTGAAATTAAACATTTTTGTCATAATCAAAATAATACAACCTAGTATGATAAAACACCACAATCAAGAAAGTTGTCTGAGCTCATGAGCTGTTCTATGAAAAAGTGACAAGCAGAAATATGAATTCAGAAGGAAATTGACTTCTAGCTCCCCTAGATCCAGGAAACAACTGGCCATCTGCATTGCAGATTGGACCTGGATTTGATACTAAGTTCTGACTAGGTGAATGAATTTACAGGCTGTATCCAAATCCAAATTATTATTATTTTCAAACCCATACACATTCAGACATTTTTTTTTTTCCCCATATACTCTGAGACCAATGCCACAAGTTACACAACCCAAAGAAACATAGATCTAAACCAAAATGACTTGGTTCCTCTCAGCTGAAGGGATTTCCTTGTTCTTTAAAGATTTTGGGAAATTTTTCTTATTTTCTGGCTCAAATGGTGTTGTGAATGTTATGGATACCTTTCTTTTGTCATCCATGTAAATAGTTTGGTCAAGCTTGAGTCAGTGAAAAACAGAATCATCCAGCCATCTCTTCCTTTGTTCGAGTCTACCAATAAAGCATTCAGCTTTCCTTCTGTTGACTTTCCTGCCAACAATTCCCACTAAATTCACAGTTTATGCACTCAACCTGACAAAACCTCAAGTATTTCCTGTTATCCATGTTTCTTCTAACAACAAACCTAAAATACTCTCCAAACTCCTCTGAGTGGAGAGACAGTCATGAACAGTAATAAACAAACTCCAAAGGGCTGGAGTATTCATTTGTAAGCATGATTGCTAAGTAGGGGGACTCACTGCCTGGTCAAAATTTGAAGAGTAGAGAAAGAAGGGAGAAATGAGAAAAAAATAAATCAAGAGAGGGGCTGGGGGAAAATCTGCCATTTAAAATCAAAGGAAAACCCCATATTCTCTCCCCAACAACTGAAATTCCAATCTTGATATAAGTAGAAGGGGGGCAGGGGGTAGGGAAAAGTAGAAAAATAAAAGAAGAATAAAGGATTTCTTTTATTCTCTTTAGAATGCTTCAGTACCAAAGCATTTTCAGAGACTGCTACCATGCCTCAAGGGACTGAAAATGCCTTCTGTCATCATTCCCATCCATTGAAATGTACATTAGACACTACAGAGAGAAAACTGGGGCAAGGCAAAAATGAAACAAAACAAAACCAAAGCATAGCCCATCAAAGAAAAGACTCGTATTTTTCTGGAGTTCAAAGGAATAGTGTGTCCCTAAAACAAACCAATTTTCTCTCCCTACATAAAGTGCACACATACACACACACACACACTTCAACACACACTCACACAGGCTTCTGGTCTCATTGTAGGCAACCACTTTCTGAATAACCATTTCTGTAAGTAAACAAGCTGCTCCAACTGCAGCATAAAATGAGCTTAATAACAACTGAGATCAAAATGAGCCAAGATAGTAGGGGATAATAGTGGGGGATCATTCCTAAGACTGTTTGCCCCTGAAGGGAGAATTATTATTATGACCTTGTACCACCGAGCGGGCATGTGCTCCTAGCTGGATCAAATATAGGCCTTGGCAAAGCTCTCTGCCTGGGAATGTGGTTGCAGTATCTAGTTTTTAACGCTACTGGAAGTGTTGCTGTGGGCACTGAGGCACAGGAGCCAAATACAGGGGAAGGGAAATAATGAAAAATGCTGATTAGGAGCTCAGAGAAAGGAATGGAACATTTGTGCTCAACAATAAAATGTAATGCTCTGTTAACCTGTTTCTTGGCTGCCTGTACTCCATAGGATTTTTAACATACTTTTTCTATATTATTGTATAGGTTATTTAATACACTTTTACTCTATGGGATATTTAATATCCTCCTTTATTCCCTGTTAAGCTACCTACATATACCCTTCTCAAAAATCCCACAGTCTTTTAATGCAGCTTGATTGAGTCTAGTGTGCACTCACGCTCTAGGAAATATAAAGCAAACTCCCATGCTGACTGCTTGAGAGAACAGATATTAATTAGCACTCTTAGATATGCTACAGACTGAAGAAAATAATTCCTTCCATGAGAGCTTCCTTTTACTTCATCTAGGCATGGTTTACCTTTTTCCCACTGATTGATGATAATTCATAACTATGTTGTATTCTCAGTAATGTCCAATACACTGTCAAGATAAACAAAGACAAAGCTTTCTGATTTCACTTTGTCTCTTAGCCAGTTGTGACACTGGGACATTCTTTCTCATCTCAGATTTTTGATACTTAAAAACCAGAGTTATATTGAAATGAAAAGTTGCCAAATCTACAGTTGTTTAACTGTACCAGTCTCTTGAAGTATCATCTTTTTAATTAAAAGTAGAATTCATTTCCATGCCATATTACTGTGCTATTACCACAGCCCCACAGAATGCTAGAATGGGTTGTGCTCAGTTGGTTTGTGTTAGAAGGCTCCCTAAAAATCACCTAATTCCAGCCGTGCTGCCATGGACAAGGACATCTTCCACTAGACCATGTTGTTCCAAGTCCCAGCAAACCTGACCTTGAACACTTTCATGGCCAGCTACAACCTCTCTGAGCAACCTGTGCCAGGGCCTCATTTAAATTTCTTCCTAATATCTAATCTAACTCTTCCCTCAGTCAGTCTGAAGCCATTCCCCTTTGCTCTATCACTACATGTCCATGTCCAAAGTCCCTCTCCAGGTCTCTTGGAGCCCCTTCAGCTACTGAAAGAGGGCTAAGTTCTCCCCACAGCCTTCTTTTCTCCAACAACCCCAACTCTCCCAGCCTGTCTTCAGAGCAGAGATGCTCCAGCCCTTTGAGCATCTTGGTGGCATCCTCTGGACTCACTTCAACAGTTCCACATCCTTCTCATGTTGGGGCCCCAAGAGCTGGATGCAGCACCTGCAGATGGGGTCTTACAGGATCAAAGAATCAGCTCCCAAGCCCTGGAAAACTTAATGTGATAAACTTGGTGTCTGTAAGCTTGTCTTTCTTGCACCATATTTAGCTCATTGGTCTCCTGTGATCAGACTCCTAACCATCATGCTATAAAAATCCAGTGTTAAAAATAAATTTTGGGGGTTTTCCCCCTGTACATATCTCAAGCTAGAGTACAATGACGCCATAGTAGTCAATGGAACATCTAATATTCACCCAAGCTGGGTATCTGCCCAGGAAATATAAATAACTAGATTATTATTACTTATTTTATATTAATTTATATTAATATACACCCTCTCCCGTCATACATACGTACATACATATATAAGATGAAAAGACAACACAACATGGTGTTGGGAAACTCTCATTAAAGGACAGAATTCTTAGTCCAGCTTTAGGAAAATATTCATTCAGTACAAGGTTAGTTTTCAGGAAACAGGAAAAAGCAAGAAAAAACTACCAAGATTTTATCCCTATCTATGTTATTATGAATGGAAGCAACTTCACTTCTTGCTCAACAGCATTTCATAGTAAAATGAACAGTCTTGGAAAATAAAGTTAGATGTGTATTTTGAAAGAGTTTTAGATAAAATTCTCCTGATTTTTCTTCTGCATATGTTTTAAGCATAACCTGCTGAACTTAATGGGATCGCAGATTCATTAACATTCAGACCTATGTGAATTTCTCCTACTTCTTCTGAGTTGAGAATCTGGTCCAGCAGCATTTTGTACCTCCATAAATGTATGGGAAAAATTATCCTGTTGAGTTATACCAGAATCACACCTTTGGAATTAAAAGATAGGGAAGGGCAAAATAGAAGAATTAGGTGAGAAAAGAAGAACATGGGAACATGTAGACAGAAAGAAATCTCATTCACTGTTCTGAGCAGATGCATGTATGTGGGAACTGAAATAATACCCTTTTTAGCTAATCTGGCCTTGGAAACATGCAGCACTGTAGATTAGGCATGAAGACAGAGCCTGATACTTTTCCAAGGGAACAGGATGGTTTTAGCTGTTCAACATGCATAGGGCCATACTGGGAACACTTAAACCTTTTCCTTCTCAAATGCTTAGCCAGTCCCCATTCACACCCACCTTGACCAGTGACAGGAGAGAGGGGAAGGGACAGAGGGAAAGGTGATGCCACGAGATGTCACTATCAAGTGGTGCTGTTCTAATCTCCCTGCTCGGAGCTCTTGATTTGATTTAGGATAGCAGTTGTTAAGAGCAGAAGGAGCTGCTGGCACGAATGGCAGCACTCTCAGCCAGCCACACTTTCCAACTGTCCTGATTATTAAAAAAAAAAAAAAAAAAAAAAAAATTGGGTGGGGGAAGAGAGACAGAGAGAGAAAGAGAGATTCAAAGAACAAGCCTACTGAAGAACAGTGGCTGCAGCTCACTCGGAGGAATTCCATTAAATGAACTCATCCGTCATCTTGCCTTTTATTGATGAGTGGCATTGCTTGGCGGCAAGTGACATGGCAGAACAAATAGCATCGGAGACCTGGCTTCCTCTTCCACTGCACACAGAGACACACAGGCCCCAAAACAATGAGTCATTACTTATTACATCCATTATTAACTCAGCTCAGGCTCATTAGGCATGGAAATTGAGGAGGAAAAAGGAAAAAAAAAAAAATAAAAAAAGACCAAACCAGGAACTAAGTAGCATCAAGTGCCCACAAATTTAGGGAAAAGGGCGTGGTAGGAGAGGGAGAGAGACAGGCAGTTATAACCTGCTACTCAACATTTGTGACATTGTCAAATCCTGAGGGTCATGGGTAGTTGATCACATGTTTTCCTTTTTCTGACATGATTGCATTGAGGACTGTGCTTTAAAACAGCAGGGCCAAAAGAACAGCAACATAAGAACTACAGCATTAACTACTGCAAGACCTTCAGAATAAAGTTTATCAAGAATGATATGGTTTTATTAGAGGAATCTCAGGTCGACAAAAAAAAAAAAAAAAAGACAAATAGAGCTACTAGAATAAACCAACCAAGTCAAATGCGAGCATTTTTTTGGTGAGGGGAGTGAAATGGAATTCCTGTGTGTCTTCCTGTCTGTGGCATTGAATTAAGTTCACTGAAAGTTGGATTTCTGAGAGTTGGATGCTTAGCCTACAAACGTGCCTAGTCCAAATTTCCTTTACAGTCAAAGTAGAGCAATAATTTTGCTTCTGGATGACCGGTCCAATTCTTATTAAAAAAAAAAAAAACAACAACAACAACAACAAACAAACAAACAAAAAAAACCCCTTTAAAATAGTTTAAATTAACTGTTGTGTGGATATTAATATCTCTCTTTTTACTCTCAAGAAAGCCCAGATGACCAGTTTTGATGGAAAAAATAATTTGTAGACAGCTAAAGTTAAATGAAATGAGTTGGACTGTAGCTGTCTTAGTTCAAATCTGACTATGATGACAACTACTTTCTGGATCTGAATGAAATCAAGACATTTTGCCACTTCCTTTACTAAAAAATTTCCTGAAATATATCTATTCATATAAAAAAGAAAAAAAATATAATAAAAAATTCCCAAACAGTTTAGGGGAAAAAAAAATTTCAGACAATGGAGTACAGAGAAAATACGCCTAGAACTAAAATAAGATTGAGTGAGTGTGAAAAAAAACAAAGTATGTGGACCCACTACAATAAAATGAGACAACAGTGAGGCAATTTCAGTAAAAGCAAGGCTGTCTGAATTGGTTTAGTCACCTGTTCAGTTAAAAGGAAAGTTATTCCAAATGTCTGCACCAGGTTCAATCCGATTCAAGTTTCAAACTTACTTCAGTAAGTTTCATTAAGTCTTCTTGGCTAGATTTCACCTTTTCTTTGTCAGCACCCCTTGGCTTAAGGATGAGATAAAAGAAAAGAGATTACTAAAGTATTGAGAAAGACTGTTGATATTCCAAGGATTAGTCAAAGTCACGAGGGAAGTCTTGAAAATTCTCAAGGTAGTCCCATCAGCCTGTGAGGCAAATGGAGACTGATGGCAATCCAGGTGGTCTTCATCTCCAAGCACACACTTACAGGTGGATTTTGAAACCTCTGTAGTACTTCCTAAAACTATTTGCCACAAGGCAGTAATTAAGATTCACATTGTGAATGCAACTAAA
Source organism: Xenops minutus (assembly GCA_035221455.1). Taxonomy (NCBI): domain Eukaryota; kingdom Metazoa; phylum Chordata; class Aves; order Passeriformes; family Furnariidae; genus Xenops; species Xenops minutus. The sequence continues at coordinate 67,299,622 of JAWWEE010000085.1, read as the reverse complement.
GAAAATTAAATTAGTACTTAAAGTAAGTAGCTGTATTTCCAATGCAGTCAATCGAAATAGCTAATTGCATGAATTTCTGAAGCCAGGTATTTCCAAATTGGCTGACTTCTTTTGTTGCACCAAAAAGACTTGTTATAGGTTACCTCTTGTAACTCCTGGCTTACACCTACTTTAACAGGAGGTGGAGAGCTTAAGAATTTGCACATTTATCTCCTCCAGAGGTTTGCTGGGAACAGGCAGTAGTGGGGAGTAGAGTAAGATTCCTTCCAAGTTCATCTTGGCAAGAACACATGTATTAAAGGCTGTTCTGCTAATTAATTCTGGAAAGAAGCACAGAAGAAAGTTGTGGTGCCTCTGACAGCTGCCCTAAATATCTTAGTGTCGAGGTTGGTTAGCACATGTTACTGATCAGATTCTTTCAGCTCAGATGCATAAGTTGCAGTTATCTTTTGCAAGAGTTAACAGAACTGGAAAAATAAAAAGGAAATGTATCCTCTTTAATATGGAAACTCATCTGATGTTTCCCTGTATTTTTTCCCTCACTCTATAGAAACAGTTTACAAGCTTACAGGCCTATTTTAGAAATTTATTTTATTAAAGGGAATGGAAAGCATCTCACTCATTTTCATCTCTTTTTTCTCTCCATTTCAACATTTTCTGCTCTCTGTGAAAAATAAGACAAATAATGGAAAGTATAAAAAATCAAATTTTCAGGGAAAGGAGATGAATCTTTATTAGTCCTGTTGTATTGTGATGGGTTTCACTCAAATATGCAACAAATAAATGATTATTACATCAATAAATATTTTAAATAACTGTCTGTAATATATTTATATACTATAATAATAAATTTTACTTTTAATCTCAGAAAGCCCCATTTCTTAGAACAATTCTTTCAGAGAAAGGATAAGGAGGAAACGAGATTAATTGAATCAGATGATACCTACATGTCACTGTGGCCAAATATCTACATTTATTCTACCCTTTGAGGTTCAGAAAGGAAAACATATGGGGTTTTGAGTCTGTGGCAACTGTAAGAGTTGATTAAACCATATGTAGTATTTTGTCAGTGATTCAGAACGTGTTAAAAAGCAAGAAAACAAACTAGATACACTCACATGGTTTATTTTTCTCCAATTAATTCTGAGGCATCTGCTTTGAACATTAGGAAGCATCCTCTTTGTAAATATATAGCTATTAAAAAGAAAAATCATGGATAGTCTTGGCAAGCTATCTACCTTCCCAAAATCTATGAGATTTTGATGAGTTCATTTAGAAGATCAGGGGCTTCAGATCTCTTCAACTCTATGAGTTTCTCTGGATGCTCAGGCAATATCTTTAACACTACTCTCATTTGCTGCCTCTGGAACCTACTGTGGGAAATCATTGCTCATAACTTGCAGCACCACAGCACAATCCATGGGAGCCTTATGTGGTTGCTGTGGATGATCATCTTCTCTGGTTCAGAGCACTTTGTCTCTGAGGATAGAGTCTTGCACTGAGCTTTAATTATTCATCCACGTTCACTTCAGTTGAGCCCCCTCCAGGGCCAGGCCTTGGGGTGGGAATCATTTCACCTTGTGTGAAGTGTCTGCAGAGTAGAAATGTAAGGAAGTCCATACTTCAGTCTCTCCATTAATAAAGAGAAATAGGAACTTTTAGGGCACAATTCAATGACCTACTTTTTGACTTGCACCTTAGGATTAGGTGAATTATGCCTTAAACGTGCTTGATTCTCCATCGATTACAGAGACTCAAGTGACTGCCTCAGATGTCAACAGCTACATTTGGGCAGATGAATCTCACCCAGGAGGTTTACATTTTATTTAATGACTTTGCATTAAGGCACCAGAGACAAGGCACACAAGAAAATGCAGTCAAAGAAAGATCACCTCCCCCTGCCCATGGTACAGTGATATTTTGTGCTAATGTTTTGCGAGTGTTGTTCATCACTTGCTTCTTTGCAGTGTCTGAAGGAGCAGGGAGGCTGGAGGTGTCGTATCAGCCTGTCTCAATTCTATCCACAGTTGCCATAGCGGGAGAAATCCTAATTTGGTACAATATGCCAGTCGCTGAGGTTAGCTCAGCAGCAACAGCAACTAAAAGACAGATGTAAAATCAGTAGCTGATGATTTTACATCAGAGGAGTGAATGTAAAATCAATGAGAAGTTTTAAAATGGGGAATGGCTTAAATTTAACAAGGGAAATTAAGTCAATGTTTATTTTAGCAAATGGAAAGGTTTTCCCTCTCTCAGACTATGATGAGCACAGTGCTAGAAACTAAGGATATTTTAGCGGAAGCTTGTGCTAAGCATGGCTCGATGTCAAAAACACACTGTACTTCTCTCTGAATGTTCACTGTTTCAAACAGTCTTGAATATCATAGGCAGAAATAAATATATAATATAGTTGAAAATTATGTTGCATTATGGGAAGGCAATGAATATAAATGGGGAAAATTATATTTTCCAAAGAGAAGAATTATTCTTTTTCTGAATTTTAGTTCTGCTTCATTGAAATGCATCTTTATTTGCAAAAAAAAAGTCTTTTTTTCCATTCAATTTCTTTTTTTTTTCTTTCCCCTCTTCTTTTTTCTCTTCCACTTAGTCCTTCTTCTTGAGGACAGAGGCAGGAGTAAGGCTAAGGAAGAAGAAAAAAGAAAAACAGGAAAAAAAAGAAGAAAAAAGATAACTAAATGAGGGAAGAAACTATTAAAATAAAGGACTATGCAGAAAATACTGCACCATGTTTTCATTTTCTTCTTCTTTTCTTTACCTTTTCCAACATTTTTTTTGAACAAAAAATAAGGGTAAAAATTGAAATAAACTCCTTTCTAAGGAAAAGGATTTTGAACTTGAACTTCTATTAACTCTACTGTTTCTCAGTAAAGGTTAAGCACAAGCTAAACTTTAATCTTATATTCTCAAGGAAATCTCAGTGAAACATTCATGTTCATAGAGAAAGAACCTTGAAACTTTTGAATTTAAAATATTTCAACATAGACTTCTAAGTAAATGTGTACTTAAGTGTTTTGGTGTATAGGTAGCCCTTCAAATCATTTAAGATGTTATGCCGAAACCTCTGTTATATAAAATATTCCTTGCTGAACCCTGTCTGAGAGATTTATGTATGTCTGTATATCAGTCTCCTTTCTAAGATGTGTGATCAGATGTGAACTGTTAGGTTACAGCTTAGGTGTTTGCAGCACTGTCACGTTTTCTTGTATCAGTTCATCCCTTTCCCCATTATGGAAAAGTGTAATTTGGGAATGCCTCTCAATTTCTCATGTTTTAATATCGCCCTTCAACGGAAAACACATATGACATAAATATAAACACATTTATAAATGTACATATATATATATATATATATATATATATATATATATTATTCAGCCATTCAGCCCAGCCAGCGATGTGGCTTCTGCCTGCACTGTTGGTACGAGAAGAGTTCTAAGAGTTATGTTTCACTTTGAATGTTCTTGATTAGTCATTTTCAAGGCTTAATTGTAAGAGAAAATTCTTTGTATTGCTACCAGTTTTCTCACTCTGTATTATCTGGCAGTAAGTTTCAACTCACTTATAGTATTTTAGAATGAAATTACTAAACTAAATTAAACTGACTTTATTCTGCTGAGAGCCATGTTAGCCAAATACCCAGGTTTGGACAAAAAGTTGCCACATTTTCTAAAAGGTACTTGGCTTTGGAAGGGTTAAATCATCTTTTGGAAGTACCTGCCTAGGTATTTCTCCTTTGCCCATCTGTCTCTGTGTCCACTTCAGTCTTCATTCTCCCCTAGAGAGATTTACCTAATTTCTAGACAACAAAAGAAGGGAGATTAGTCCCTACATTTACACAGCACAGTATTTTCTGATGATGGAAAAGGGAGTGAGAGTGGTTTCTTACCAGTGACTTCCTGGTAAAGGTAGGACCTGTATCAGTATCCATTTTAAATATACAGCATAAAAATAAATATTTTGGGATTCTTCCAGATAAAAATCACTAAGTTTCAAACTCTGGAGCTTTAGAATTCTACAGGGAATCTGCAGTAGTGGATAAGCTCTACACCATAATATTGAGACATAAGATTTTGAGACAGCAGGAATATTAAGAAAAAAAACTCTTAAAGAGAAGTTTTTAACTAATTTCATGTATGTAAAATATTAAAAGGAGAGTATGACAAGTTATATATATCATGTTATACATGTTATACAAAAGAAAGGAGAAAGAATATGCTACAAATACAAGATTATTTTCAAACCCTTATAGCCTTTCAAAACTTACAGTATGATGAAGCATCCAAATGAACCTGCATGACACTGTAATGTATTTATTCAAGGTCTTCTTTTTATTAAATCCTTCATATATAGTCATGTAAAGCACATACAGTGTCTGGTATGAATTATCAATCCACTTGTTCCTTATCTAGATTTACATTTCCTCCCCAGACAGAAAATAAGCTGATCTCCATAAAAGATTATTTTAAGATTCAGATTTTGGATGTGAGCTTTTAATTGCTATGACAGAAATGTGTTTACTGTGTCTAAAGATATGCAAACTGTTTTATAAGTAACTTGATAGTCTAATATGTGTTTGTTTGTGATCTTTTTCTGTTAGGGGCTGATCCAGAGCTCTTTGAAGTCCATGGAATTTTTTTCATTGACTTCAAAGGGCTTTTGGTTCAGACCCTTATCCTTAAACACTGAATAGATTAACAGCTGATTTGTGAATACTTTGCAATGCCAAAAGGAAGAGGAAGAATCCAACATTTACAAAATTATATATCTGGCAAACAGTATTTAACCATCTTCTATTGATATGTGTATTAATATTAAACTAGTAGCACAATGGCATATGTACACTGTTGGGCTGACAGAACAGGATAGGAGAAAAGAAGTGCTCCACATACGGAAATATTTAATGATATCCTTGTATTTTACACACAGATTCACCAAAGCCTATTCCAAGAGTGAGGCCACTGGAGTATTCAAGGATGCACAACCATTTCCTAGGCAGAAGTTCTTTCCCAGATGTTCAGTTTGACCTGGGGCAACTCAATCAAAGTCTGTAAGGTTTCCAACATTTCTAGTGGGGATTTATTTTTAAAAATGTGGCATATGGATTTTTCTGGCAATAATGAAATATAGCTGTGCACACTCCATTAAATAAAATGAGACTGTAATCCTTAAAACTGTGTGAGTAACTGGAATTGGAAAGTTGGGAGCTGAGAAAAAGAGAAAAGGTTGAGGGTGAAGAAAGTGAAAAGCTTCAGAAAGGACATTTGAAGAGGTGATCCAGGGAGAATATAGAATGAACCATATGGAATACATGCATTCAAAGGACATATAACCATCCTGAAAGGATGGATAGATAAGACATTGTAAAATAAACTCAGGCAGAAAAAATCAGATACAAAGATGGAACTATTTCAATATGTAGTTTTTTTTTTGTTTTTTGTTTTTTTTTTTTTTTTTTAATACTTGCTATGGAATTCTCTCTGTATCTCAACCTCTTGCTGTTTTGAAAAGAAATGCTGCTTTGGGTAATTAACTGACTTGATTTGCACTATAACAGTTTTGAGACTTTCAAAGCAGGATGAAAGACTTAAGAATCTCTACTTCCATAAATTCAGTTCCAGTTTCAAAGAACTTAAAACACCAATAGGCAAAGCAGAGAGAAAAATAACTCCATACAATATTTCTGGGGGTTTTTATGGATATAGGGTCTCACCTTTTAGTTTGTGCAGCCTTTCATCTCAATACAAACTGGCAATGTTTGGATTCAGTAGAAATATTTTCCCTACTTTGCTCCAAGATGACTGATCACAAAATGAGCAATATCATATAGAATCACATTTACTGTTTGAGACCTCTGGAGTTCAACAGAGTCATCCCTTCCAGGTGCATGTTCGTCTGCCTCATTCTCTTTATATTTCCAGAAAAGAAAATATCCCTAAGAACCATTTTCTCCTCCTTACTTATTTTGAGTTTCAAAGTAGTTTTTATCACTTTTTTATAGATCAGGACAGTATTTCTCTTTACATTGTGTTCCATTTGAGCTTACATTGAGGAGTTATTTCTACTGTGACCTCTGCAAGAGCTTCACGACCTGCTCCTTTATGAACAAATGACCATAAACCTGCAGTGTCTTTGTGCAGCTACACTGTTGTCTGTGTACACGTTTAAGTAACTCCTCTCCCTCCACTTAACAGATATGAACATTACTGGGTCCAGTTGGTGCTTAGTAAATAAGAAATAACTACAACAACAATAATAATAATGATAATAATTATAATTTGCTGTCTAACCACAGCAGGAGGGAGTCTATTATGCCACCAAAAATTGTTTGCTAAACATGAGCAGCAGAGTATCTCAAGCAGCTGCTGCTGAGGTCTTGTCATACTGCAGAAGCACTGGGCTGGCCAAAACTTCCTGGTGCAGAGACATCAATCTCCCTCCCCCTTGGCTGCTGGGTTCACTCTGTAGACAAGCCAGTGTTGCTGACAGCTCTGTGTCTGTGATGGACAACATAACTCCACAATGATGCACAGAAGTAGTCCATTGTTTTTTTTACATGAGTAGGGGTTTACATGGCCAGTGACAGTGACAGTAGAGTTGAGAGGATTGGTAGGAAACAAAAGATTATGAAGCCATTAGGAATATGAATGGGAATTAATGTTGTCTTCTTCAGTACCTGTAAGATTCAAATGCAGGGAACTATGGCTGTACTTTCCTCTATTCTTTCTTTATCTTAAAGAGATACTGTGTGAAGGATCAAAGATATGTAGGAGACTATTAAAATGATGTAGGTATTTGAGAAATTGTGTTCAATGCAAAAGAGCAGAGACTCATACCTGTAACAACCTAGACTGAAAAATTTAACTTTAGGCATCTTTTAAGCACCTACCTCTATCACAATGTGTCACAAAACCCTATTGTAACTGCAGAGGCATCTCAGTATTCATAGGCACTTCCAGGTTTTTTGCCACAAGAGTTACAGAGCTCCTTAAAACTTCATTACTGCATACAGCCAAAGCCGTCGTCTTGACATAGGCAAGCAGCCCAGCAGCTGTTTTCACCTCAGCCTGCTTAGGTGACAGTGCTGGATTTTGTGCAAATGACAGCCTCTCCTGCTCTGAAGCTCAATGGGACAGTACTTACCACTGATGACAGCAGTAAGTTTTCACTTTTTTTTTGTTTTACACAGATGTCCCTCCTTTGTGTCAGACTGCTCCAATTTACACTTCCCACAATTCATGAGAATCCCTAAACTGCTATCTAGCCTTAATATAATCCTGTTTTAACGTCTTTGTGGCCTCTGAATTACTTTTTTTTTTTTTTTTTTTTTTTTTTTGGAGTCTTTGTGTGTTTAAGGAAAAACCAACAGGATAGCGCAAGCTGCCATATGGTGTAGATGGACATCCACCCAAGTATATGTTCTTATTCTGCTACAACTGTCATATAATTTGTATTTCCCTCCCAAATTTCCCTCCCTTTTCCTTACTACTAAGAGATCATACACAAGCAATTACCGTCACTTATATTGTAAAGTCAAATCTTACATTATTTAATGATAACTTGTTTGTACTATCAAACCTTTTATATACATAAAAAGTGCAAAGTTAAATATCTTGGTATAAAATCAGACTTACAAGGCATAGATTGGCATAGACAAGTTGTTTGGAAGAATGACTCAGAAGACAGCTTCATTCATAGAATCATAGAACGGTTTGGGTTGCAAGTGACCTCAAGGGCCATCTTGTTCCAACCCCCCCTGCCATGGATAGAGACACCTTCCATTAGACCAGGTTACTCTAAGCCCTGAGCCTTGAACACTTCCAGGCATGGAGCATCCACAGTTTCTCTGAACATTTGCCATTGCCTCACCACCTTCACACTGAAGAGTTTATCCTTAATATCTAGGCTAATTCTATCCACTTTCAGCTTAAAACCATTTCCCCTTGTCCTTTCACTACATGACCTTTAATAATTCCCTCTCCAACTCTCTTGTAGTCCCTTTAGGTATTGGAATATGCTATAAGGTCCCCCTGGAGCTTTTTCTTTTCCAGGCTGAACAACCTCAACCCCCTCAGGAGAGGTGTTCCAGCCCTGTGATCAGCTTAGTAGCCTCCACTGGACTCTTTCAAACAAGTCCAACCTTTTCCTATGTTGGGACCCCCAGATCTAGATGCAGCACTGCAGGTGGGGGGGTCTCACAAGAGCAAAGTAAAGAGGAAGAATCACCTTCCTGACCCTCTGGATGCCTGCTGGTCATTTTTAAGGGGTACCTCCTTGGCCTTGAAATGGGGTCACCTGCAGCTAAAGGTCAGCCATGTCACATCGCTCTGCTGTTTGTGCTCTAAGGCCTGCAGCACAACGAGCCACTGTGGTGGGGCTGAGCTTTGGGCTTGGGTCTGTCACCCTGCCCCGAAGGCTACTGTTCCCTTTCTCTCCCAGTAAACCAACACATATCTCAGTGCTAATTTTACAGTTGTGGCTTTTAAAACAGGTTCTCAGTACTAATTTCCTGAAGAATATTTTTTCATCAAGTGATTTGCAGACTGAAAATGATTCCCTGAGAGAGGGACTGGAAGGCATGGATGGAAAGACAAGTAATGTTTGGTGTTCCAAAGCAGTTTGGAGGGAAAGTGGAAATTTAAAAGTGAACTTGCTGTGATAAATTGAACTCACAGCTAGAAAGCTATGGAGAGCTCTGTGGCCCAGTCCAAGCCACAACTTGTCCACATGCATTTATTTATTTTATTTTTTTTTTAATTTAATTATCTTTAAGCTTGCAGAAAGTCAGAACCAAGTGAAAACTACAACTACAACACAGTAACCAGATGTAGGCCAAGTGACAGAATTCTACTTAATAGCAGTAACAGGTTAAAGAACTGTCTTCCTTAACCACAGACACCTGCAAATCCGAAGAATGATTTGGCATTACATATATAGTTGAATATTATGGTAAAAGCCATATTGTCTGCTAAATGCACTTTTCTGTTCCCAGTAATTCACACTTGCAGTTTAAATGTGTTCGATCACAGTTCATAGGAATGTCCTTTTTTATTGGTTCTTTTCTTTATTTTTCCCTTCCCTTCCCTTCCCTTCCCTTCCCTCCCCTCCTTCACCGCTTGTTATTCCAGGCAGGATCTCAAACAAAGAG
>JAWWEE010000085.1:67214238-67270601 GCA_035221455.1 Xenops minutus | reverse complement strand
AAGGAAGGAAGGAAGGAAGGAAGGAAGGAAGGAAGGAAGGAAGGAAGGAAGGAAGGAAGGAAGGAAGGAAGGAAACTCCTATGAAATGCAATACAGTCAAGTCACACACAGGTGAAGTGAGGAAACTCAGTCCCAAACTGATGTGTGATTTGCCAACACAGCAGAACAGAGCAGTAGTAGAGTAAAGCAAATCTGGTTTTTAAAACGAATTTTTTATTTGAATTTCCGTCTTTCTCTTACTGACCATTTCCGTGGCGCACAGTTGCAGATCTGTCATGATATGGCAGTTATTTCTTTTATTGCATTAGCTTTAAGAAAGAAAGAGTAAAACCAAATAAACAAACCCCAAATGAAACCAAACAAAATGCTCACAAACCACAAAGAAAAAAAAAATCAAAACCAAATTAAAAAAAAAAAAAACTCCAAAGGAAAAAAAAATAATTAAAAAAAAAAAAAAACAAACCAAAACAAACAAACAAACAAAAAAACACCACCACACAAAACCAAACAAAACCCCTCTAAATATCTCTTAGTTCAGCTGCCGGGAGGGATGCAAATAGTCCTCTCCCACTTCCAGAGGATGCCTATTATTGGTGCCATATCAGCTTCAGCTGGCCACCTGACAAAACCTCCCAAAGTTTATAATCCTCAAAACAATTACCCATCCCATGCAGATAGCTTTCAGTCTCTCTGTACCACTTGGGTGCTAAGAAGAGTTAAAATTTAGCCCTAACTGTTGTTATACCTGCTCCCATCAGTACCTAGTTACACATCAGATTGATTGTAAAGCTTTATTGTTTTACAAGTCTCTGCTTGGTCTGTTACCAAGTCACATTAACAATCTGTTAATGGTTTTCATTATTCCCAAAGCATCCACAATAGGTGTCTACGACCTGGAAACAGTCCTTGGAGGGGAGAAAAATAATGGCTATAATTGTGTTGATCTGTTCCTCAAGTGACATTTCTTATGTACTGGTAGAGAGGGTTCTTAACGTGGTTTCTGCTCCCTGAGCAGTGACTGGCCCGTAAACAAAAGGATGCTGAGAAAATGTAACAGCACCCCTCGACAATACAGAGCAGAGAGATTCAATTCACTCCTGTCAGTTCTTAACTTCAAAGAGGGAAGGGAAAAAGTTAAGGAAAATGCAAGCCTATCTGGAATTGCTTCCTAAAAGTAAACCCTCATCCATCTTTAATGGAAACAGTGGAAGCAAACAGGCTGGCATCAGTCATTTAAATGTAAATTTGGCTAGTCACTGCGGAACCTATGAGGAAAAACTCTTGTCTTAACAACTTGATGAGACTTTGTGAGTCCAATCTATAGTTTCTCACTAAGGCAGGTGGTGCTAAATAACGATTAGGAGGACATGAGCCAGCTACTGCGAGACGCAACTCTTGCTCCTGGCTTCACCACTGATCTGCAATCTGACATTGATCAAATAACCTTACTTCTCCATTAATCTGTTTTCTGCTCATCTTTTACTTAATTGAAAAAATAAGGTTTGGTACCATTAATTGTTGCTTTTGATGCATTCAGACAGCAGAAATAAGCATTTGGGGACATGTCAGCTGGTGCTTGAAAGGAAAATAAAACTGTACTTTTGCAATTAGAAAGTTTTAGACAATCCATTCCCTGACTAGTTATTCTTATAGGAGAGGATGAACTCTTCCTCATCCTCCAGAATGTTATGTAAGCAGATATAATTACTGTAAATTGCTGGAGTTTATCACTGGTGGAACGAAGTATATAAAATTGGAGAGGGGGAATGGCATTACAGAACAAAATCCTCTTTTAAGTACAAAAAAAAAAAATCAGTGTTAAACTATTAGTTTAATACAGAAACTAACAGGACTAGCTACAAATGAACAAGTAATGTCATAGAAAAACTAATGTTAGAGGAAGGTGAACTAATAGACAGGAAATTTAGATACTTCAGAACTTTAGTTTAAAAGTGTCTGATTCTTTCACAGTCAAAAATTTCTCAGTTATGTCTGCACAGTCTCCATTTACTGTGCTGTGTTATATGACCCTGCTTCCCTCTCCCTGAGGGCCACCAAAGGAGGGTCACTGTAGACTTTAAAGGCCAGTTCTTCATAATATGGGTTTGACATACTTTGACTCATGCAGAGAGTTTTTGATAGAGATGAAATTAGGACAGCTCAGCTTTGTGTCAGTCTGAAACCATTTTTCACAGGCTGTTCAAGTCAGGTCCCAACTAACTAAAAGATCTAGGGACTGAAGTCAAAGAAATACTAGAAATTGTTTATTTGCTTTAAAAATATGGCGTGTACAAACCTAAATTTCAGTAAGTGAAATTTAGGCTATTAAGTTGCTTGTCTGCAATCCCAACACCTTAATTCCTCATGCCTATTATTCTTCCTATACTGACAGAAATAAGTTGTTTAGACCTCATGTTTAAGTATTGTTGGCATCCAAATATTATTTGTCTATTTCTCATGAAAATCTCTGTTTTGCAGTCTTCTTCAATCTCATGCTAAAAGACCAGGTTTTTTTTCCTGTGTTAGTCATCAGACACCCCACTGCCTAATTGGAGATCATGGATCCCATGATAAGAGTAAGGGACTGAAAAATAATTGGCTATTGCAGTGCTCAGCTTTGAAGTCCCTAAATCCAATTTTGTATTCACACTTAAGAACTGCACTGGACTGGTTTACCCACAGCAGGAAATTTTCTTTTTAAAGACTTTTTTATTCATGTTTTAATGATTTTAAACAGATTTGAAGAGTCTCAGCTTTTGTTAGTAAATACTCACGTCAGTCATTTGAACTAGTCTGAACAGACCAGACCTAAAGCTGATGTATCCCTAGATGAGTACATGTGGATTTATATTTATGGTTCTGATTCCTCATCTTCTTTTCCTTTTAGCAACTGACATTAAAGTACAAGAGCATAAAACACTATCAAATAACAAGGACATGAATGTAAAAGGTAATACAAAGGAGTGATGAACAGAGAATCAAGAACATATTTGTTACAATCATTCACATCATAATGTGGTGTTTGATAGATTCATAACTGTTAATATCTAGAAGATATTTTTAAAAGAAAGTTTCCCAAAATATTACCATCTTTAATTCTTGAAACCATTGTGAAAGTATCAATTTACACTGAGGTTCAGTATTGTTCTGGGTATTCCAGGGTACATTTCCTTAAATCCTTGATTTTTCAAGAGGTTTTATGGCAGTAGGGAGGAAATAAAACACCTGCTGAACAAGCAAGTGGATTTCTTCCTTTAATGATGAGGTGATAGTTCTGAATCTTCCTCTTTTTCTTTTCATAAAGCACTTAAATGATGCTGTATATATTTATTCTGCTGCTGTTAAGGAAAAAAAAAAAGGTAGAAAATGAAGAAATCTTGCTACATAAAAGAAGGAAACAAAATATAATCTTTTACTTTGAATTTGTTTGCCAGTAGCTTATAAAATCTCTGGTTATGTGAAGCTTTTAATCCATCACCTAGAGCTGAAGCTTCTCATTGAAAACACATTTTATTGAATTGCATATAAATTATTTAGCCATTTTTATAGGCATAAGGTGATCAAATACATAATGTATTTTGATGTTCCCCAAAATGTCCCTGATGTGTGCTGGCTTTTGCTAATTAAATTCAGACCACTTGTAGAAGGGGAGGAAAAACCCCAAGCGCTTAATGTGCTTTTTTAATGTTTTGGGTTTTGTTTCTTTCTCTCTTTTTCTTCTTTCTTTCTTTCTTTCTTGCTTTCTTTCTTCACAGGAAAAAAAAATAAAGGTCAGCTGTTAATTAGTGGTTTTCTGAAAGTATCCATTAATATTACATAAATTACTGCCTCAAAATCCAATTAGAATCCTGGGCCATATTGAAACTAAATAGATCATTTAATTTTCAGGGCACAATATGAAATGAGGTCTAGGAAAGAAATCAATACTGGTTCAGTAAGGAAATATCAAGAGGGGGGCATGTGGGGGGTACATATACTCACATAACATAGTAATCTCAGCTTTATGAGAACTTAGATGTATGAGATAAATGTGTATTTAAATGTACAGCAAAACTGACTTTAAAACAATGGGAAAATATCTACCTCTTCAGCTATCTGTGCCTTTTATTCTGTGAGGATTTGCTTTCCTTCTGATCTCCTCCCCCTCCCAACCTTGTTTTTATTTTCTTTCAGCTGTGATAGCATCCTATTCAAATTTGAGAAAAGGGATAATTAGAAACTTTTGATTAAAGAAGGACGTGAATGTAAAATCAAAGTTTTGAAGTAGACAACTATAGACAGGTAGAAAAAAGTAATATTAAGTGTGTTTGTTGGGGGGGGTTGTTTTTTAATTTGGTTGATTTTTGTGGAGGTTGTATAAATTCACCATGAACAAAAAAATGAAACAGTGTATAGACCTGGTTTCCATTTAGTAAAGGACTGTGGTTCACTGTTATTTGAATAGTGCCAATATTTGAGTTTTTTAGCATTTATGAAGGGCTAGAATCGAGTTGGGTGGCTTAATGGCTCTTAAACATTGTAGGACATTTGGAGAGCCAGTGCTTTTAGCAGTTTCTTTTAGCAAAAGTGCACTTCTCAGTACTTAATCAACAATAATTGATCAATATGACATGAAAATGTGTTTTTGTTATTATTAGCTTCTCCTAATAAAAGGAGTGTGAGTACTTCTAGGAAGACCATTAGGCAAACGGACAAGAAGTAGCAACTGTTAGAGTGAATTGGCAACTCCAGAGCTGGAAGAAGCCAAGTTTCTAAGCAAATAACTTTGGTAGATGTCATGACAGCCACTTATCCAGCAAAAATGACCTGGAAAACAATGGTTCAGGATGTTCAGCATAAGTTGCATTAGCAGGGCAAGCAGCTAGTGTGAGATGAGTAGGCAGATGGAAAAGCAACAAGGGAGGAGGTTCAAGAATAGTGTGAATAGAAATTTCTGCTGTTCCTAGAGACTAAGGATAGAACACGTGAAGGATGTCCCTGCAGACTCATCTGAACAAATGGAAAATTAGTTTAGAATGCACCTTTGTATGGCTGCTGGGCCCCAGCACTAAATAACTGTAATCTAAAGCTGTTAATTTTGGAATCTAAACACTGGTAGAAAGGGACAAGACTTGTGTAGTGGTTTTGGTTTGGGTTTTTCCTGGTAACTAGGTCATAACTAAGGAAGTATTCCATCTCGTTTCTTTATGTAAGGAAAGATATAAAGAGGGGAGTCGGAAGTCAGGAGGCAATCCTTCTTCCAGCAGGGTTGGAGGGCAGAGAGCTCCATGCGGTCTCTCTGCTTTAGGAGTGGGCTGTAGGAGTCTGCGGATCAGCCAGCTGGGTTGGAGGAGGTATCCTGAGATTCGGGAACGACGGTTGTTTTGGTGAGAGGGAAGTGAAAACTTGTTTTCTGTCTCTTTTCTCCTCTGTATATACATATATAAACTCTTTTAGTTCTACTGAAGATCGGTTATGCAGTTTTTTTCCCCACCCACTTTCTTCCCCTGTGGCCGGGAGGGGCCTTCGGGGCCTCTGTTCTGGGCCCTTTGGCTCTTGGCATTTGCCCAATTTTTTCAACCGTTCACAACTTGTCAGGATAAAATACTAAAATCTGTGGGTGTTAACCATTCAGAAAGGACTGATTTAACAAAAACAATTAAAAAACAAACAAGCAAACAAGCAAAAACCCCCAAACAAACCACAAAAACCCAAACAAAACACCCCCCAAATCCAAACAAACAATAAAACCCAAACATGGGCAATCTCTTTCAAAAATTGCTACTTTTCTTTTGTTCCTTACCAACTTATGATTCAGAAGAAAAATGACCATGTACAAAAAGAAAATAATGGAAATAGATTTTAAAAATAAATTTCTGGTTTGGTAAGTTGTGTATGATGCAGGGGTTGGGATACTACTCTTGCGAAAGCTTTGGTGTGGGTGAGAAGGAGAATACATGAAGGTCTGTTAAATCCAGTTGGCTTAAAAGCTGACAAGTTGTCACAAACATCAGCTAGAATACTAAAGAATCAAAGAATCAATCCAAAAGGGGAGTATTAATAACAAAGAGCCTAGAAATTCTTATTCATTTAGCACAAAGCCAAAATAGAAGGAACATCTGTAGTGTTCTTAACCTGATTCCTGTCTCATCGGTCTGCACAGGGATGGGAAGAGAGATAACATTTCAGTGGTCACAGATTGAAATATTGGCACTTCTGTTAGGAATCAGGAAGAAACTTTGATAGTTAAGATGATAATAATGCAACAAAGGCAAACTACATAATTCAGTACATAATTCCTTTCTGCACTGGGACAAGCAGAAAAATATACTCATAGCATATGATAATATCCTTTCAGCTCCAAGAAATGGTTGTAACATGGCAAACTGCTGCTACTAAGTTTGATATATTTCAATTAACTTAAGAGCTTATACTGAAGAACTTTATGAGAACTGCCTGAGACCATCTCTGAGAACCCTATGTCAATTTTCACACAATTTTGGAATACTGGAGATAATTCAGAGAACTGGGTAAAAAAGTGTTGATGTTTTCAAGAGGAAACAGGAAACCTGAATAACACTATATACTAAGGAAAGATTTACTTATTTTATGTAAAGTAGATTCCATCTAACTAATGTGACATTTTCATTTGAGAGGAGCATATGTTAAATTAATAAATACAATCGTGATGGTACAGTGCTCTTAGATGTCTGTAAGGCACTTGATTTGAGGCTATACAATATTTGATTAAGTAATTAAAAGTTAGGATCAATGCAATAAATAGGTTTAAAATAATGAACAGATGCATTTTGATGTAAATAGTTTTGTTTGCAGTCAGATGCTATGCCATTTATAAAGTTTATCATGAGTGACAGACCTGAGGCCTCAAGACATGAATTAGAGAAAAGTTGGGTAGCACTGAGCAGCCCAAGTGTGATCTTATCTGTGTGAATACATACCTGATGGGAGGGTGTAAAGGAAACAGAGACTGACTCCTGCCAGCAGTACCCAGTGACAGGACTGGAACCACGGGATAAAAGTGAAAAAAAAAAATAAAAATTGTTGATCAAACACTGGAACACATTCCCCAGATTTACAAAGAGAGTGTGGAGTCTTCATTTCTGGAAATATTAAAAATGCAGCTGGACAATGTTCTGAGAAACCTGTTCTATTTGACAAGACAATGAGGAGGATAGTTGGCCTATGAGACCTTCATACATGCTTTCAAACGCCATATATACTGTGATTCTGAAAAGTCTTAATCAATTCTGATGATAAGACAAAGGTAAGTCAGTACTACAGACTTTGTTCAGATGGGCAAAAATAAACATAATTGTTTTAATACACAGTCAAAGAAGTCTGAAAAAAATTGAGGGTCATGGTGTCCAGTGAAAATACACCTTCAGTACTGTTGAAGGGACCACTGGTAAAAAGAATCAATATAAAACCTAGACCAGATAAAGGGTAAGATCTTGAGAAGGAGAACAGAGGTTAGATGATCTTCACATTTAACACAGAATAGTGATAAGACCTCAAAGAAGAATGAGAGAGCCATATCACATTAATGGTTTTCCCTTACAGATGGGGTCTTTGTTCTGGATTATGTTGTGCCTCATTCTTTTGTTCTGCTGCCTTGCAGGATGGCATATGGCCCCACATGTTTTATACCAGACATAGTCTATTTAATCTTTTCAGTAACAATTAAGTTTCCATCTTAGCTGATTCACAGATTATTGTATCAGAACTACTAAACTGGTAGGCTGTTTTTCTTCCACCTCAGTTCAGCTATTTTTTTTGTTGTTGTTTAAAACAAACACTTGTCTCTGTGGTGCAGCACATACCAATATAGAACAGAATTACAATGTACTTCCAGCCAAAATCAGTTTATTGTCTATTTCAGTAGTTTTCTTATGGTAGCAATTATTCTCTGTAAGCCTGCAAGCAAGCAGCAGAAATCTGAAATCATCAAAGAGTTTTTATCTGCAGCAATTTCAAAAATGGCAGGTAGCTGATAGTTTAAACTTTAGTTCTCTGCAGTAGAGCAGTGTGAGAACTGGAGAATGCCATCTGCCTTCAACAGCTAGTTTTAAATGCTCAGGAATCAGGCTTGTGCTGCCACTGCTCATATGTGCTAGTTAAATCAAGCTGGCATGGCACAGCAACAAATGAGTTGCCCATAATAAAACTGATGGGTGAACTCCATCGCTTTGAGGGTCATGGATGGGTTGGAGAGGTAGATTCCCAGCTCTACCAAGTGAGTCTTTTGTATTAAACTCACAACAACTCTCTTTTAAACCAGACGAAGATGCATTGAAAGTGTATTGAGTGGTGCACTTATTTAATGTAATATAAAGTTTCTAGTATATCCTCCTAGGAGTAACAGATTTTGTATATATATGCGTATGGATATAAGCCCTGCAGAGAGATTAACACAGTTAAAACATCACAAACAAGCAAAAAGCCCAGAACCTTCTCCTAATTTCCAGAGCATTTGCTGAGACTTGATAGTCCATAACATCATGGTGATTCTGGAGGGTTAATATGAAACATTCTAGTGTACTATACTTTCATCAATGATGACTGAGTCCTTTTGTTTAATCCCCCTGGCAATTAAGCTCCACACAACTCCTTTCTCTCTATCTCCTCCTCAGTGGGATGGGGGAGAGAATTTAAAGAGTAAAAGTTAGAAAACTGGTGGGTTGAGATAAGGGCTGTTTAGCAGGTAAAGTAGAAGCTGTGACCACAAAGAGAGTGAAAAAAGGAATTAATTCACCACTGCCCATGGACAGGAAGGTATTCAGCCATTCCCAGGGAAGCAGGGCTTCCACACATATAATGATGACTTGGGAAGACAAGACCCATCACTCTGATGCTCCCATCTTTCCTTTTTCTTTATATAGCGAGTGTGACACCATGCTCTATGGAATATCCCAGTGTTTAGTTGGAGTCACCTGTCCTGACCGTGTCCCTTCAGTGGTGGAGTGGGGTGAGAAGCAGAAAAGGCCTTGACTCTATGTAAGCACTGCCCAGCAATAAGAAAAACACACTGCATTTTGAACAGTTGATCTAAAATATAAAATAAAATTTAAAAAAAAATAATAAAAAATCATAAAGTAAAATATTTTTTTTCCTTTCTAGACTTATTGCTACTTAATTACTTATATTTGGAATTTTCTGATTTTGAGATCACCATATTTGGTTTTGGCTGAAGAACTCTTCTGCACAAAAGTTGTCAGTCTTGTCCAGAATTTGTGCAGCCCACTGAGAACTATAAAAAAAAAAATCCACAAAGAATTGTAGAATGATTCTTAAAAAATTAGGTGAAAGAAAGAACTAATTTTTTACTATAAAAAGGAAATATTGCAATATGGAAGGAGCAAACTAATTTTCTCCTATACTCTGCTGGCATCTAAAGACAGGAGAAGGGAAGAATCCCATCTATTTGGGTGACTGTCTCAACAGAATGGCTCAAAAAATTACTCAGAAAGCTCTTAGCTGCAGAAGTCGTGCAAGAACAGGAAAGAAAATTTTACCTGGAATAAAGTGTTTCATTTTGGTTACCTGTGACACAAAGCCAAGAAAACATCTTTAGACTAAAAGAATATATATGATGGAATCATAGACTGGTTTGAGTTGGAAGGGACCTTAAAGACCACCTTGTTCCCATCCCCTGCCATGGGCAGGGACACCTGCCACTACCCCAGGTTACTCTAAGTCCCATCCAACCTGCCCTTGGACACTTCCAGGGATGAGGCTGCCACAGCTTCTCTGGGCACCCTGTGCCAGGGCCTGCCCACCCTCACAGGGAAGAATTTCTTCCTAACATCTCATTTAAGTCGCTCCTCTTTAGTTTTAAACCATTCTCCCTTGCCTTATCTGCCTGTTTAAATCATCACTGTCCTTTTTTTTTTTTTTTTTTTAAAGTCCCCTTCAAGTATGGAAAGGTTGCAATAAGGTCTCCTCAGAGCCTTCTCCAGGCTGAACACCCTCAGCTCTCTTAGCTTGTCTTCATAGGAGAGGTGCTCTAGCTCTCAGAGAATCTTTGTGAACCCGTAAACAGCTTTCCTCTCCAAAACAACCGCAGTATGTGTATCTATAAAAGAATGATACATTGAAATGAGTAAAGGGCTCTTATTTGGATTTCTTGAAATGGAAACGTATGGAAATATTCAGCAAAATTCAAAAGTAACTCATTTAAAACTGATTAAAAAATATGGAATTCATTTCCACCAGATACAATTTGGTGCAAACATTTTTACAGAGATAATATCAATATCTGCAGTTATATTAAAGAACATCATATTGCAGTTATCCTGATTTTGAACAAAACCCAAACTCTATATTATTGAAACAAACAAAAGATGTTCCCAGAGGGAAAAAAGTTTTAGCATTTCCAAAAAAATGAAAAAAAAAATATTTTTTAAACCTAAATTTATTTTAAAGGCAGAAGCAACACAACACCCTAAGGTCATGTTCACTATGAATTTTATGTGTATAAATGTAGGGAGAGAGAAACCCAGAAGCAAAATATCTGAAAAAAAAGAAAAAAATCTACTAGAAATATTTTCACAAATATTCTACTGAACTTTCAGTTCTTCAGTTTGCAACAGGAAAATGGAGATTGAACTTTTTCATATGGTTTCTATTATTTTCAGTTTCAGATGTGTTAGAAATGAAGCTACAGACATTTCCTCCTATCAGGCTGTCTTTCAGGAGCAGATGACAGCAGAAACTCAAGAAGAAGCAACCAATAAAACAAACAAACAAACAACACACACACCCCAACTTTTTTAAACTTCCTCAAATAGCATGAAATCTTGATTTCTCTTCAGTATTTGGAAGATGTTTTTAACCCAATTGTGGTTTCCTGCTGTTATCCCCATAACCTGAAAAAAAAAAATGTGATTTTATGACCCTCTCCAAAAATATCTGAAACTTGTCTCACTTTATGATTCACCCAAAACTCCACTCATTACAATTCCAATTCCTTTCTTTATACAATACCTTTTATCATACGCTGGAGGGTGATGGCTTAAAAGTCGTGCCTAAGGGTTGAATTACTTAGACTCCCTTGAGCCACAGGTTCAAATTCTGGCTGGGTTGACTCAATTCTGCCTCCTTTCAAGGGAAAGAAATTGAATTCCGTGCAGGTCATTCTGTGAGAGTCTTTCAGGGAAGAGCAAAATTGCAACTAATATCCAGCCTGCTTTCTGGAAACATTAAAGCTTTCTATCAGAAGGAAGTTTTTTCCATCATCTTTCACTAGTATTTCGTCTTGTGTCACTTCAGTGCTGCACCTTCATCAGTGCTTTGTGCTTGGCAGTCACACTCTTCACGGGGTTGCATAGATCTGGCATGGTTGTACATGGCCAGATAACACACTGCCTCTAACTCCAGCCCTGATTTACCTATCTGATTTGTTAAAATATTACTAACACTCACTATTTCTTAACATTTTAATGTGGGTTTTTTTTTTTCTTTCAGTGCTCCGGAGGAGGAGGCAAAAGCAAGTCACTGAAAAATCTCACCTTTAGTTATAAGGAAACCAAGAGGATTTTTTGTGGTTTACACTTGCACAAAAAAGATTTTGGACACCTCATGGGCACCTCACACACACACATCTCAAGGGGCCAGCAGCTGAATGGTAAATGACAGCTTCAAATCTATAAATTTAAAATCCTGCGGTTTTCAGCAGCCTTTCATGGTTTGTAAATGCTTTGGGCTGGCAGATCTGTGGAGCGATGACAAGGACGCAATCAGCAGCAGAAGGTAGCCCAGGTTGTAAAAGGTGTTGGCAACCTGTAGGAAGAATGGCATCACAGAGCCAGGCAGCTTAGGAAGCAAAGTCAGTGCTTAAATTTGACTGACATTTCCATATCTGGACTCTCTTCCCAACTGGTAACAATATTGCCAGTTTTCAAAAGTTCAGGCAGGAATTTTCCGTGCTGGCAGACGGTGTCGGGCAGATATTGCATGGAAAATACCACAATAAGCTGTTTGTGCATTTTCTGAAAACAAGCCTAGGTGAAAAAGTAACCAAAAAACCCCAAAGTTTTACTCACTTGTAAAGAATACTCACATAGAAGTATTTTCTGAGACGCATACTGATCTTTTCTTATTAGAAAGACTTGAAATTTTACAAATTATCTCATAATTTGTGTGAAAATTCACCTAATTTTTCTTTATTTATCAAAACACCATTTTCATAAGTCAGGCCTTGATAGCCCCATTATTTGATAACTGATGGGCAAACCCCTATACATTATATAGTTATAGAATTACTATTTTCAGGACTACAGTTACTTCTCCCCTTGAAACCACTAAATACTCTATATTGGGGTAGCAGAGCTGAAGAGAATTTCCCTGGAGTCACAACCTCGGGTGACCAGAACCAACCTTCTTGGTATGGTGCTGAGAAAAGAGGATATAGCCTCAGGCAAATTCACAGGGATGAAGCTCAGGGATTGGGTTAAAAAAAAAAAAAAAAAAGAGTAAATATAAGGGATAACTGAAAAAACCCCACACTCTATGTATATGGCATATATCATTTGTGATAGACAATTTTTACCTCTCTGTAGGAAAGGTCTCAGACACTTATTTTGTTTTCATGCATTCTGCAGCCTAATTGCAAGATATACTTCCCAAAAGGGCAAATAAATTATTTTAGGAAGAAATTGCTGTTTCTGGTTCCTGAGGTTGACTCTCCACCACCATCTTCCCAACGGCCCCATGTTTTCCTCCTGTTGCATCAGGTTTAATATAGATAAGAATAAATTCTTTCATGCTCACCAGGAAATATGACTCCCCCACCATGTGAATACTATTTCCTTGGCAACTCCTGGGGCCAGCTTCTGGTCTCCTCTTCTAGTTAATGTCTCAGACTTGAGTTATGAACAGTGAGCCCAGGTGAGTGGGGAGGAAGATGAAGGCAGCCTTTCTCTTCCTTCAGGGCCTGCTTTGTTGCCCACCGGGTTGTGTGTACTCCTGGTTCTTAGGATCTGGTCCTTTCTTAAACAAAACACTGCCAGAGGCACAGGGGGCACATGTTGGCTTGTGACATTAGATTACTTTCTTAGAAAAAACATTATTTCATGCTCTTGGACAGCGTCTGCAGTTGTCAGTAGGTTCTGTTTGTGTGTGTCTACATGTGTTTGTGTCAGTTGTAACAATATTTTAGATAAAGACAATGACTCCAACCCATAGGCCAACATTTTTAAAAGTTGTTTCTGTTCTGCTGTGAGAACTGTACCCATATATGGCTGGTTTTGGTACTCGTTCAAATGTTTTAAACCCAACAGATGTCCTTTTTTCTGTGTGTGTCTGTGCATGCGAAATGGAGAAAATAAATAGACTGTTTAATATGATCTGATTCTATTTTAAAATGCAATTAGATTGGGGGAAAAATTCCAGAATAAACATTTAAAGGGTTTGGGGATAGGGCTCAGTACCTTTTTTTCTTTTTCTCTAGATCATTGTTTTTTCTCCCACCCAAACCAAGGGAAAGTTGAAAACAACCAATGAAATTTTCACAGTTCCTAGTTCAGAGGTGTGTGGCTGTGGTCCAGTCATGAGGTTTGCACATCCCTGCACTCTGCCACTTTGTCCAAAAGTGCAAGGACCAAAAACTAAAGACCGGGGAGTGTTTCAGTGTTTTGAGACATGATGTCTTAAAGTCAAAATTCAGGTGTATTTTCAGGGCATGAAGAAAAACACCTTGCACTCAATTTTTGCTTCTGGGTAGAAAACTTGTGCAGATGCTCCAGTAACATCTTTCATCAATTTATAATTTTCCTTACCTCTTTGGAGGCCATGTGAGGCACAATATAATAAACAGTAAGTAACCCTCCATGGCTCCCAGAAAATGTGAGAATTGAACAGCTGGCTTTGAGCTAATGTTCAAAACTGGTCATTGATTTTTCAGTAAGTTGTCTTATTAGTGATATCCAGTTTTAAATTAATCTATTGTTATTTTAAATTCTGAAATATGGAGAATGCAAAAAGTATACTGAAGCAATAAGGAGAGAACTCTTAGGGGAGGTAAAGAAGAGTGTGCAAGGTACTGGGCTACACCAGAAGACTGAAGTCTTCCTTGGCACGGAGCTTCAAGTGAGTAGTTCGCTTTTGGATAATGGTTTCCTCTTTGTGCTTGATTCTCAATTACAAGGCAAAATTAACAACTATGATACAATTATCCTGTCTTTGGTTTCACGTGTATTCACAATGCAGGAGTTGTGGGATGGAAGATCAGGACAGAATTTGAAGGCTTTGGAGATTTAAGTCCCTATGCTGATGAGTCCTTTTCTCTGAGACTTCCTAGAGCATCTATGTCAACATAGATGTCATTTTACCTGCTGTTTACATAATTTCAAGATTTCTTTTTTTGTTTTCTTTTCATTTTCCTGGTATTGTGGATCCAAATGGCAATCACTGGAAGGAAAAAGCATTGGTGTTTCAAAGTTAGGAATTTTGTCAGGTCTTATGTTCATTCTTTTGTTGATATTTTCTTCAGTGCCTTCTAGATAGTGGAGAAAGAGATGTGACAAAATATTTTTTACCTTTACAGTTAGCTGCTGTAATATCCCTCCAGCACTATAAATATAAAGACAGAAGATAATGCTTTTTTTTCCCCAGTATCCTAATGAGAACAGAGAATGCCTGCATTCCCTTGGCTAGTTCTTTTAGCCAGCAGCTATTGCAATATGCCTGTAAGGAGAAACGCAGACAGAGCAGAAACTCAAAGACAAGAAGATACATAGAAAATATCTCATCATCATCCAATTTTCAAGGAAACAATTTAAAGATAACTAGCTTGTAAGTGATTGGGGTTGTATTGCTTTTAACTGCAGCCACCTGTTTCTAAAAGAGGAAGAACAGTTTCTTGGCTAAACTTGGCTAAAACAATATCTAGCTGAAGTTGGGTGTCTTGGCTGTCCTGCTGGAACTGCTGCAGGCTTCCTGCAGAACCTCATAGCTTTTCTTACACTTCCTGGGAATTGTTTTCTTTATGTCTGTCCACTTACATTCCTGTCACTCATTAATGAGAAGCTCTCTAATATAGGACAGGTAGGAAAAAGTAATTTTTGATAAGAAAGCAAAGTGATGGCAAATGTGGTGCATGCAGTAGGGCATCAGAATCCACAGAGACTGTAGTAGGCTTTTTAATAATAAAAACCCACTGCCTCTAACCTTCTGGAATGGAGATAATCCTGGATGACTGAGCTCCATAACAGTAAACTGAGGCATACACACATTGAAACACATCCATACTCTTTAGATAATATTTTATACTTATTAATACTTCTGAAATGTGACACACCTAATATAGAGAAACCATCAAGACATGACTCAGTTCCTATCTTTGGCATTCTAGAGCAGGTCAATTAATTTCTCTGAGTTTTTCTTTTCCTCCCCTGCCTTTTTTCACTGACAAAGGTCTCTGGGCTGTGGTTTCTCTTTACAGTGGTCCTTTATATTTTCTTTAGTGTTGAACTCCTCTCTAGTAGACCTGTCAACATGAAGATGTTGTACTGAATTACAGCTGTAGAGGTGTTAGGTCCCTCTATCCCTGATAAAACTTATAAAGTCCTTGAGGGTTTCATAGTGGGGGGGGGATGATGGAAGGAATCATGATTTTATACACTTAATTATTCAGTCTTTCATTCACTCACGGATATTATTGACTAGTTTCAGTGTATACCCTGGAGTTCCAACACATGTTCTTAACAGATGTTTTATTATCTTATCTTTTATTATATTCATCCAAATTGCCACAACACTCACCCCTTTTTATCTCCTTATACCCCAAACTAAATAAAAAGAAAATCAACTCTTCATAGTCATAGACAGTGTTGTGTTTCTCTGACTCAAAAATCACTCCCTCCAAGGCAAATTATAACCAGTTCTTATCTTTGCAAAATCTACTGCATGAGCTTAGTGACTTGAGATTTGATTTCTGAAGGCTCAGGCTCGGATTTTCAGGAAAAAAAGAGTTGCTCCTTCTGAACAGTTATTCTTGAATAGCTTTCTGGAGCCAAAAAGAACTAAGACAGGTTGTTTTAAAAGTATGTCTAAATATTTTTGAGAAAACTGATACTTGGTCTGCTTCATGGAACTTACAACGATAGGCTCCATATTTTCTTGCATATTATCAATGTGTCCTTCAGGAGTAGAACCCTGTGATTCAGCGTGGTGTGGGTTACAAAAGCATTTTTCCCCTTGGTCTTGTTGTCTCAGATTCAAGCCCTTCTCTACCATGAGTTCCATGTTGAGGTAGTCAGTTATCCGAGCATGCACAGCACTGGGATAGGACAGTGAGACAACAGAATTATTTGTAGGTGAATCAAGTTCTCCTTGAATCTCATTGGTCTTACAGTAGCATCTACTTTTACATTGAAGTACCTTAATTTATTCGCCTAACTTGGAAAATGTTTGCTTAAGTGATTTTTCTGTATTGACTTAGCAAGTTAATAGCAGAGAAGAAAGACAGTCCTTTGCTTCATCCATCAAAGTGTCATTCCCACTTCCTGTCTGAGGCTGTCATTGGAAAAAGCAAAGTTATTCATACTAGTTACATTTATATTTCTCAAACTAAATCTTCATACTAATGTGTATTGGATATTACTTATCATATTCCTTACAGAAAGTTTGAAACAATCCCAAAGCTAGGTACTATCAGCCACAAGGTCCTATCAAACAGGTCTTACTAAAGTTTAGAATCATCTCTGAGATTCTTTTCAGTTGTTCGTTGCTCTTTTTCCAATATTTATAAATCTATTATGTATTCTATAAAAAAAGATTTGCCATTTCCCATTAGAGTTAATATTTTTTTTAAAAAAACCTTAAAATAACATGCAAATATTGATTTGAACCAAAGGACAAATATTGGCTCTGAGTTTTCAAATATGAAATAAAAGAACAAGAGAACAAAAACAGAAAAAAAAAAAAAAAGAGAATATGATGAAATTTTAAAATATTTTGTGTTTGGAAATGGGTTAATCATAATAAAACCAATAATAACAATAGCTTATACATTAAAATATGCTAGAATATTTATCCGTTTTGTTTTATCTGAGACTTTTTATGGCCACACATTCTTGCTTTTTATGGAAATTGTACAAATATTTTGTTATGTAAAAAAGTAAAATACTAAAAGAACTAATTTATATTTTCTAAATAACTTGATTTCATTTTATTTGACAACTTGCTTGAACATGTTAACAGTCTCTTCTAAAGAAGGACATTTATTTCTCATGAAAGGCAGGAACTAAAACAAAAGCTCTGTAATAGGTATTTTATTGCATTTGAGATCTTACATTTGCAATGTCCATTGCTCCCAATATCACATAAAGGACTTTATGTTTTTCTAAAGAGAGATAAGATTACAACCTCTTTGACCAGCTAAACACGAATCAGAGTTTCTAGCCATGGTCACTCATTTGGGGCCCTTACATTTCTGAATGTTCAGCTGTAGGCATTTGAGGAAGGAGAAATTAAGAAACACTGTACAACTTCTGCATAATACTGGGTCAGAATCCTGCCAGCTCTTGAAATAGAAAAAATTGGGTTAAACTGGGAAAATGGTTAAACTGATACTAAAAGGTAATTTTGTATGTGTATTCAAACTTCTGTGCATTTATGAGTTCTGTTAAATGAGTAATGTATAGAAACACAGAAAGAAAATCTATCCCAAGACTACAGAGAGTATAATAATTTTGTACCTCATGCTGCTGAGGGAAATGTTGGTTTTTTATTGATAACTCTGAGCAAGCAGAGATTTCTCAGCTTTTATGCAAACATCCTTCATTAGATAAGGTTAATTTGAATTTGATTTTTTTTTTTTTTAAGTTTTAGAGCTCCCTTGACATGTTCATAACCTGATGCAAATGTGATTGCTACTGTCTTACCTAACACAACAGCTTGGATCCAGGATCCTCCATTAAAAAAGTTGCTGACAGTCAGAGCACTAACATCTCTTACTCTGCAAATATAGAATTATATGAATTACACAGACATCATGTATTGTTGATGAATACTCAACAAACATTCTGGCTGGAGCACTACCAACATTTTTATAATTTCCATAGACACCAGATAGTGAATTATATCCAGACACCTTTTAATTTGGGACTTGTTGAATCCTTGGAAAAAGAAAGATTTTAGGCATAATCTATTTTAAAACTTAGTTTTTTTAAAAAAGGGAATTTTGAGAGTCATGGACTATTATATAGGAAACAATTCAGTTGTTTAAATGCTACACGTGATGGTGAATATTCCTATCCTTTTGCTGTGATGAGGAATGATTTTTTCTTTGTGATATTGCCAGTATGAGGGAGAAAAACACCTTCTCTTATCACTCATGAGTGTGCCTTGTGTGAGAGTCAAAACATTCTGATGTCATTTACAGTTACTGGATGGTCATTGCCCATAATCATTAACTCAAAAGAGGGTTCTCCATAAGGGCTAAGTGTTATTTACTTTTTACTGTGTCAGGGGATGAAACTCTAAGTGTAAATAGATGGCCAGAAACCACTGAAGAACATCTGATTCAATATAAGGTTTCCACCATGGAATTCCAGTCTTTCTTATTATAATGTTGTAGGAAAGGGAAGCTGTATTAACCATGATTTCAAATTTACTTTTATACTTCTTCCTACTCTTTGCAGTCACTGCGTTATGATGTATGATGATCTTCTCACAACTGCTGAGGGATTATTCTGTGTCATGTTACATTATAATAGTATTTTCTAGAGGCATTTATTCCTTCTTGGACTGAAGCTGCAAAACACGGATGACAAAAGTTTCTGTCATTCCACACTCAAGAAGATTTCCAATACAAGTCTGAGCATTTGTATTACTGCAGAAATTAATAGGTGGTGCTTTATTTTGGAGAATGTTTATTTTATATAAGACATCCAAGATAACTCCTCTCCTCAGCCTATATTTTCAAGATCAACTCCAGTCAACTGAAAAAAATGAAAATTTTCCATGTCTTTTTATTTATTTTCTGGTAGAACTGAGCCTCATTCCCATACCCCAAACTGGACATGTGTGATAGTAAAAATTAACCTGGTACAAAGATATATAAAAATTCAATCTATACTGTAAGGTAATATGTGAGCTTTTTTTTTTTTTTTTTTTTTTTTTTTTTTTTTTATTTCATTGGTGATAGTTGAAGAGAGAAATAAGTTTATTTAGAACAAATAAAACCTGACACTGTAAGTTTTGGCCCTCTTTGGGACCAGAGCTTCTTTTATTGTGTAGAAGAATCAGTACCTGTACACAGCATTCTCAAAGGAAAACAGCAAAGAAAGACCTTTAAAATATGGAAATAAATAGATGCTGATCCTATCAACTGTTTGTTGTGGTTTTGTTTTTTTTTTTTCCTACAAAGAAAACACTGATATAGCATGACATGATAAAAAACTCCTTTAGAGCCTTTAAGTTGAATGGATTCTGGCTGTCTTGAATCAAGGCTGGCAGGGAATATGCTCTCCAGACTGTGGCAGATGGCATCTGTTTTGTTTGCTTGTTCAGATTTGCGGTAAGTTTCTGAATGTTACACTGTGTTCTTCTCTGTTCTGCTAAAAGGCTGCATAGCAGAGGGAGGAGGGTTTCTCTTTCACTTTCTGGTGGCTCCTGCTCTCTGGGACTTTTGAAATTCTCTCAATGGAGAAATTATCAGACCTACTCTGACAGCAAAAGAATATGATGTACTGCAGTGTTGTTTGGAAGAGCTGGTTGGAAAAAGCAGGGAGTGAAGTACACAGCTAGCAGGGATCTTGAAACACAAATAGAGACAAAGTAGGCTTCCGGGAAGAGAGGAAAGCAGATAAGCATGTTTCATAAGAAGGGGAAAGAAATATGAACATGGGGCATACAATGTTTGTACTCTGTCTGTTACAGCCAGAAAGCAGAAGCAGGGAGATGGAGAGCAAGACTGAAGAAAAGCACCTTAAAAACAAACACACTTTCAAGCTGAATTTCTCAGAATGAATAAATTATTTTTTTTTCCTTTTTAAAAAATTTGTATTTTTAATTTTAGAAAGTCACATTGCTGTAGTTAGACAACATTTAAACCCTAGAGTTTGGTACATTATGGAAATACAAAAAGTTCCATTCAAAGAGGAACAAGATGAATTCAGGGATGATAGAAATCAATGTGTTATACTTTAATCTCAATGTGAATGTCTACTGAGAATACATTTTTTTCTTACTCAAAGTAAAAATTAATTACATACTGGAGGAAAGAGAGCACTCTTCACTGGGGATCCTTTCAACAGTTTTTGGAGCTTTTACTGATTCTACGCCAGGTGATCTCTGGAGACCAAAAAGGCTCCTTTAAGAAAGGGTGCTGGACCACACAATTTGTACTCACCATGATTTGTTTCTAAAAAGAATGCCTCATCATGTCATCAGTGATGAATTAGATGACATGAAAGAAGTTCAAAGAATGAGGGAACAACAGAGGGGAAACTCAGGATGGTTTTCCAAGACAGACGATATTCTGCATCACCTGTGTAATTTTTTAACAAATTACACTTTTAGGTTTAATTTAAGAGCCTAGCTCTTCCATAGTGGCTGACGACAGCAGGATGAATGTCCTGGAGGCCAAGCAGACTGGACAAAAGTTCTCCAGAGGACAGACATGGCAGAGTAGGTGACCGAATCTGGTGCTAACACCCCTCATGTTTCTTAAAAAGGTAGTACTTTTCTCACCTGTGCAAAGGAGTTCTCTGAGTCCACAGCATACTGATAGACAGACGCCTCACAAAGAATGATGAAAGGATGTCTTGCTCTTCTGCCTGTATTTGAAGTGTAATCTGCTTGTGTAGGAAGCAGCATCCTAAAACTCTAGCCAAAATGTTTGAAGGGAGAACAAGTTCCAAACATTGATGAGACAGATCACAGAGAAAAAGGGAACAGAGAGGATCTCTCTTGTTCTGGCTGAATTTTCTGGAGGTGGGTTAAGACCCTTTCCACTCATATATTCTTCATAGCTACAAGCACTAGTTTTCTTAAATCCAGTTTTAATCCAGATACTATCTAGGATGCAACTTGCACACACACAGCAAGTGGAGATGAAGGTGATAGTCATTCACTTGGCTTGTGGTCTGTACCTCTTACCCTAAGGAAGCAGCTTATCTTCCTGTTGTGTGAATAAGGAACAACTGGGCTACTTATCTGCCAGCTCTGTAAGACTTTATAGCAAATCAGTCATATAATCTTGTCATACTTTACACAATCCACTTGTTTTAGGATGTATTTACACTTTTGTCTCTGATGACAGAAACCCATGATAGAAGAACCATCCATGCCAGTCAGTTATGCTTTTCCAGCCACAGGCCAACATTTCCTCTATTATGATGATTCTTCAGGAAGAACAGCTGAGTTGGACATCTAAAATTTCTGAAAAAAAATGTTTTTGTAAGAGTTTTGTTTTCTCCCTCAGTACTGAGAATTCAGATGGATGTTTTCTAGAAACGGCAGTCTGATAGAAATGGCATTTTCTAAGTAGTGAAATCATTTTTTTCATCTTACTTCAATATATTTGATACTGTACAGTCATTATCTAACACTTAGAGATTCCAGTGCAATTTTTGGTCCCTTTTCTTCTGTTTGAAGAGGGTAGGTGGACTTACAGTTGGTTCATTGACCCAAAAGTTTGTAGAAGACCTGTACTGATTGGTTGTGTCTGCTAAGAACTTTGGTTATTTCTTGAACCAGCTGATATGTTTCCTTTTCTCCATAATTTGACATAAAATGAAATAAAATTAACAGCCTTTGTATGATGTCTGTGCATAATACTCTGAGTGATATAATGGTTTGAGTTGGGGGCTCTTGCTGAGCTCTCAGAGACCATGCCTGATTTGATAGAAACAAAATTTGGTTATTGCAAAGGGACTTGTAGACCTAAATGGTTGTCAAGAAATTATGATTTCATATGCTGAAAAAGCCCACATTTCTATTGTCCCTGTTTATTAACAAATCTTTAAACCCCATTATTTCTAGGTTCCTCAGAATGAATTCCTCATTTTTAGCATAGGAAGAGCTCTTATTTATTAATGAATTTTTTTTCTTTTCTGTTTATTTTTTTTTATTATGCTTCCTCTTTTATTCTTCAAGTAAAAGCTTTGTTTTACTGCCTTGCTCCTACCTTTAGTTACTACTGATTTGATTGAGAGAAAAACAGGACAGAAGATATGTAGTTTTTGTTTTTCGTTGTTTAAGTAAAATAAGTTTTTTCTTCTTCATCCTTAGTGACACAATGTAGCCAGCTAATAACTGACTTCGTGTGTGTATAAGCATAAGAGAAAGGGGGAGAGATAAAGAGAGAGAGAGATTGACAGGGAGACAGTGCTTCAACATTTGATTATAAAATGTGGAGAGTGAAAGAATAGTCACCAAAAAAAAAAAAATAAGAAAAAGGAAAGGTAATTGGTATAGAAAACTAAATTCAATATTCGTTTAGGAAATGTCTTAATGGTTTAATAGCTACAAATTTTGCACATGTGCTCTTTGCAGTTGTAGTAAGGATTTCATCCCCAGCTTTTACAGGGAAAAGATAAGCAAGCAAATATACTGTGGCCACTGAATGCCCTAGTACTGTGTTTTATTATGTTTACTTTATAATCCCATCATCCCCACGCCACCAGCATGCTTGAGGGGTAGTGGAGGCAGCAGTCGGCACTCCCTGTTGGCTCCCTGTCTTTCACTGCTACCCTAAGGTACTTAAGAATGACAGTATAAAGAATTTCTGTGCAGATGAGCCAGTAGATTTGGGGAATTGGCTGCTTATAGACAAGGATTCTTTTGGTAGACTTAATTCCTTTAGCAAGGGTGAAGAACCATCTGTGGGGATTCTTGTCATGTATAAGGAAGTTAGTCATGCTCTCTGTGGAGTAGAGTTTCTTGAATTTTAATGAAACTCATGTCAATCTGTCTCTTCTATACCCCTACGTTGAAATCAGTGGTCAGCTAGTCAACAATCACAACAGTAAATCACAGCAGATAAGCCATGCAGGACAGAAGTAAAGAATTTACAGTCTTGTCTTTCTTTTCCTTCCTTCCTTCCCTCCTTTCCTCTCTTATTCTCTCCTTCCGAATTCCTTCTTTTCTTCCTTCTTTTCTTCCTTCTTTTCTTCCTTCTTTTCTTCCTCCTTTTCTTCCGTCTTTTCTTCCTCCTTTTCTTCCTCCTTTTCTTCCTCCTTTTCTTCCTTCTTTTCTTCCTTCCTTTCTTCCTTCCTTTCTTCCTTCCTTCCTTCTGAATTCCTTCCTTCCTTCCAAATTCCTTCCGAATTCCTTCCTAATTCCTTCCTTCCGAATTCCTTCCTTCCAAATTCCTTCCTTCCAAATTCCTTCTGAATTCCTCCCTCCCTCCCTCCGGTTCTCTTTTTTCATTCTCTTTCTTAGACTTCATTTCTCTTTCCCTTCCTTCTTCCCCTTCCTTCACCCTTCCCTTGCTCCTATTTATTTCTCTTCTTTTCTCTGATCTTTCTTCCTTGTTTTTTGTTTCCCAGAAAAATAGTCTAAAAGTGTACAAGATGAATTATTGCCATTTTTTTTTTCTTAGAGTGATAGGCATTTCAGAGCGTGAGAAATGATAAAAATACTTTGTATTTTGGAGATATTTTATCTTTCCTGATCCATCTATGCTTTTTATTCCTCATTTAAATGACTTTCTATGCCCTTGGTTTCCTCCAGTATCTGAAATACAAAGACTGAGTTTCTTTCCTAATTTTTAGAATTTATATATATAGAAATACAATATGCATGGAAATCAATAAATCTGTTTTTAAAAGCACAAGTTTTGAAAAAGATCACTGTAAATCATAAAATATTGATGAATATTTTTAGGTTCTTAAATTCTAAGAACCACGTACATGAAACAGTTAAAATTAGAACATACTTTCTTTAACATGCTGCTTTATTAATTTTTTTCGTCTACGCTAATGAGACAGCTTTCAGACTCCAACAGTAAATATAATCCAGTGAAGGGTTCGTTTGTTTTTTCTTTGGGTTTTTTTTGTCCCCCCCCCCGCCTTGTTTTCCTGCCCATTCTCATTTCTTTCCAATTTGTACTATTTTGAAAGAATAAATATCTCTCTTGGGCTTGTTTTGAAAGCCTCTAATAATATTCTGGAAAGGTTCTTTGGAAGTGATCAGAAGACACAGATGTGCACTTGGTTTCCCATTTTAGGTTGAATGTGGGGAGTAGATTGAAACACAGGCATAAAGGAGCCCTCCTGGGCTGTTGAAACCAGCCCTTTCTGCTGCTGACATCACAGCACACAACCTCTCTCATATTAAGCTCTATTTTAGAAGTGAATAAAGAGCATTTTCAGAACCAAACAAACTCAAACAGTTGAGATCTCTGCTCTAATTTGGAACTCAAATTTTTATGGTATTTTGGTTGATTGGTTGGTTTTGTTAATTGTTTTGGGGGTTTTGTTGTTTGTTTGTTTGTTTTTTATTTGTTTGGGGGGTTGTTTGCTTTTTTTTTTTTAGGGGGTGTTTTTTTATTATTTTTTTTTGGTGTGTGGGTTTTTTTGTTTGTTTGTTTGCTTCAGTAAAAGCAGAAATGAAGTTGTCAGTCATCTTACTTCAGCCCTTTCAATCAGGGTCAGATATATAATAGATATCTACATTTGAAAGGCCCACGAATTTGTTTTAAATTTTATGCCTTCATACACAATAGGCTACAGATTATATACTACATATAATGCAGATTCATGTTAGAGGTACTGGTCTAAGGTATTTCTATAGAGCATAGCAAATGTGAATAAAACAAAGTAGCCAAGTGAACAAAGCAACTCTGTCAGAAAACATAATAAGTCTCCCATCTCCTATCTGGTGCCCAAGAGTGTCTATGATGGACCAAGTGAAACACGACACTTTTATATAGAATCATAGAACCATTAAGGTTGGAAGAGACCAAAGGTACCTGAGGTGTACCCAAAGGTAGTGAACATGTAGCTTTGTTATTATTGATGGAAGCTGGTAAGCTGAAAACGTTTCAGCACCAAAGTTTGTTTCTAGGAAATTTCTGCCTTTATGTTTCACAGGGTAAAGCTCAGGCTATTTCAGACAGATAGGGTGTTCATTTGAACTTTGCCAATGATTGAACTTTAAATGGCTGGGTTACCCAGACACTGTTGCTAATAGTAGTCACATTAATATGTAGAAAAGGCAGGCTAAAGTCTCAAATGCAAACTTCCTGTGAAGCATTGAGGTGATGACTAAAGACTCAAGATATTTGCCATGGGTATATTCACATGCTGTAATGCATTTGCTGCTGAAACACATAACCCAGAGAGGAAATTTCTGTTGTTCTGACCCACATTAACTTTCTTCCCCTGAATATCAACTCTGTTAAGAATTTTTCTTCACTTCTATCTGGTCAGTTATAAAATGCAGCCTTTTTCCCTGAGCATTCAGATTGTTTCTGACTTCATAGGCATGAACCTGTCTGCTTTATGTAGCTTTTACTAGTTGCATCCTGCCTTCAAGTGTTTATTTCTTATGTTTAATACAGCGTTTTCTGATCTGTAGTTAACCACTGTCAAAACAGATCAAGAATTTCTTCCTTTCCTCAGGGAAACTAATAGGGAAACCTCTTCCTTATTTTATTTTGGAAATGTTTGTAAAAATTAATGAAGCATGTTTTGCTAAATTGAAGTTGTTGAACTTTTACAATTGAAAAACATGCTGCTTTACTGAGAAAGACTTAAGTATGGAGGAAAAAGTAATGCATAGGTAACCCCTACTAAAGCAATCACAAAAATGGCATGTATTTGTATTGTGGTTTTTTTTTTTTTTTTTTTTTTTGGGGGGGGGGTTGTTTTTTAAATTGCATAGCTTGTAAATCATAAGGGAAAATACATTTATTTTACTGATCAATTAGGACTAGTGCATTCAGTCTTGTATTTAAAGTACATTAAAATTCTATCTTTAACATCCCCAGTTTCTATAACTGTCTTTCAGAATACATGATTGGAAATTGTGTCATTTCACTGGGCTAGGAAAAACAATGAAGAAACCATAATCTTAACCTTTCATGACTGCCAACATGGCTTTACTGAGAGCAAATCATGGCTGACAAATTTGGCCTTCTGAAAAAGGATTTTGGCAATGGTGGATGAGGGAACAGCAACTGTCACACCTGCCTGGATCTGTGCAGGGCATTTGACACTGTCCTGTACAATATCCTTGCCTGTAGAGACATGGATTTGATGGGTGGACCACTGGGTGGAAAAGAAGTTTACCGGATGGTCACACTCAAAGAGTTATGGTCAATGACTTGATTTCCAAGTGGAAACGAGTGGCAAGTGGTGTCTTCAGAAGTTGTTGTTGGAACCAGTGTTGTTTAACACCTTTGTCTGAGATGTGGACAGTGGGATCAAGTGCACCCTGACCACATTTGCTAATATCACCAAGCTGAGTGGTGTGGTCACTCACAGAATGGAAAGGATGGGCCATCCAGAGGGACCCGGATGTGCTGGAGAGGTGGGATCATGTGTACCTCATGAAGTTTAACAAGGCCAAGTGCAGGTCCTGCAGGTGGGTCAGGGCAATCACAAGCACAAATACAGGCTGAGAGGAGAATCAATTGAGAGCACCCTTGAGTATAAAGACGTGGTGTGTATGTTGCCAAGGAGCTCCACATGACCTATCAATGTCAGTCTGCAGCCCAGAATGCCAACCGTGTCCTGGGGTGCTGGCCAGAAGGATGAGGGAGGTGACTTTCCCCCTCTACTCCACTCTTCTGAGATCCCTCTGCAGTGCTGCATCCAGCTCTGGGCCAGCAAAAGAAAGACATGGACTGGTTGGAGCGAGTCTGGAGGAGACCATGAAGATGATCAGAGGTCTAGAGCACTTCTACAATGGAGACAAACTGAGAAACATGGGGTATGCACAGATTCTCTGTTCCAGTGTCTCACTATTCTCACTTAGCAAAAACTTTCTTCCTAATATCTAATCTAAGTCTACCTTTCTTTTCAGTTTAAAGCTATTCCCGCTTGTCCTACCACCGCATGCCCTTGTACAAAGTCCCTCTCCAGCCTTCCTGTAGGTCCCCTTTAGGTACTAAAAGGATGAAATAAGGTCTTGGAGTATTCTCCAGATGAACAACTGCAGGTCTCTCAAACTATCCCCATAAGAGGTGCTTCAGCTCTCTAATCATCTTCACATTGGAATTGTTCAAGGCCAAGTTGAAGAAACTGGTCCAGTCAAAGGTGTCTCTGCCCATGGCAGAGGGATTGGAACTACATTTATGGTCCTTTCCAAACCAAACTATTCTATGATTCTATGATTTCAGATAGGAGCAATTGTTAAAAGTGTTTGCTTTGATTATGGTACTTCAACAGAAACTTTAGGTCAAATTTACACACATGAACAAAAAAGAACACAGACTGATAATGAAGAATTTTCATCTGACGCTGTAGGAAAGGGGAATCTTTCACTCATGTGTATCATAAGCCTTTGTTGTCCAGGCTTTTGTTTCGATTGTCATTATGATATCCTTTTGACAATATTTGCCCTATGAATTCATCACTTTGTTCTGATATATAAGGCTTAACTATGAGTGTTTTCTCTCTCTTATTTCCTCTTTTCTTTGTTTCTTTCAAATGGATTAGTCACCTAGTTTGTAGCCTCATTCTAATGAATGAAATAGACTGGAAAGAAAAGAACATTGCAATTACCATATGATTTAAACAGGGTGATGCTGAAGGACTCTGCACTTAACTTTTGGACTCCTAAATCTGGGAGCAATATTGTGAATTAGGCACTGAAGTTCCCAGCCTGAAGTGTAAGAAGACATAACTACCTCAGGATGAAGCTTTCAGTGCTGTGCATTTTAACAGCGATTCCAAACTTCAAATCAGATCCGGGCTTAGTCCTCTTTATGTGTGAAGTGAGTAGAGGTGGGAATATTTGGCTCTTCTGTAATAAGCAACTGATGAGAAGCTGTATGCCAAAAAAGGTACACATCACCCGTCTGGACTCCTGTATCTAAAGGAGTTTTAAATTAGTTATGACTCTTTCTTTTTTCTATGATATCCTTCAGGTGGAAAATCCTTATTCCTTCTTGCATGCTTTGTTTCCTTTAAGCACACTGGGAATGCTATTTGACATGATGACAAGGGTGTTGGTGATGATGATGCTGATGATGATGAGGATGATTATGACAATAATTTACTTATGAAATATTTCTTTCTCTGATAGTCAGTGCTTTGATAGTATTCAACTGATGCTGCTGGAATGAAGGAAAGGTTAGATTCAACTATATGTGGCTTGCATTGGATAATATTATTTGACTAAACGGGTCTAAGAAGGAAGGTTGTCTTGAAAGTGACACTGAACCATGGATTTTCCAACAGACTATACTATGTGTGTAGTTATTTGCATGTATGTGTTCTTTCTGCTCACATGAAGAACAAGATATTTATTGTTAAATATCTAAATGTTGTTGTGGTTTGACCCCAAACAGCCATGCACTTGCTCTGCCTCAGGATGGGGGATTGGATCTGAAGAGTAAAAGTGAGAAAACATGGGAGGAGAAAAAGGCAGTTTAACAGGTAAAATAAGAGCTGTTCATGTAAGCAAAGCAAAACAAGGAATTCCCCCATGACTTCCCAGGGCGGTCAGGTGTTCAGCCATCTCCAGGAAAGCTCCATCATGTGTAATGATTACATGAAAAGACAGACATCACTTCAATTGACCCTTCCTTCCTTCAGATTTATATGTTACGCATGATGTCATGTGGGCTCTAATATCTCTGGGGTCACTTGGGATCAGTTGTTCTGGCTGTGTCCTCTCCCCACTTCTTGTGCACCCTCATTCCCCTTGCTGATGGGACTGTGTGAAAAGTAGAAGAGGCCTTGGCTCTATATAAGCACTGATCAGCAATAATCAAAACATCCCTGAATTATGAACACTGTTTTCAGCACAAATACAAAACAAAGCCCCATACCAGCTACTATGCAGACAACTAACTCTATCCTAGTACAAAACAGCACAATATAAATTTTGCTGTCACACTGAACAGCCCAATAAAGAATATACTTACACAGTTTTGATTAAAGTGCTGAAAGAGAAACACAGGATGGAGAGAAGTTTGCAAATTACAGCAAGGTGTGACATTGGACAACCTGGGACTGTCAACCTCCAGCTGAAATTTTCTAATAGCTTATGAAATATATTTTGCAATATTAATTCATTTTGTTTTGAGGTCATTGACATTGTGCTGTCTTTGCACAGGTATGATGGGGAGTTGATGGGCTGTACATAGTTTCCTTAGGACTGAAGAACTGACTTAATACCTCCGCCAGACAAGCAGGAAAAGAACCACTGTAAAGCTCCAAAGAGCAGGGTTTATAAGTTTCCAAATAGAAGCTGAGAATCGCCAATAAAGTTTGGATTCAGCTCAAGTGCACCATCAACCTCAGGCAGCTTCCTGGTATTTTTTTTTTTTTTTTTTTTTTTTTTTTTTTTGTATGATCCATTTATCTAGTACCACTGAAAGATCTATAGAGAAAATTACTGGGGCAAAACAAAGATCCAATTGCACGTTGTGCAATAGGAGCAAATAATTCCTGTTCTCATTATTTGAATCGATAATTTGCTAAACCAGTATTAACAAGAGCAACAACTTTACCAGGTTAAGGAAGTTTTCTACTGAGTAATGACTGCCTGGAGAAAGAAAGAACAGATGGAGTAAATCCTAGCAGCCTTTTACTATTGAGGTAGCACACGCAAGTGAATCAATAGTGGCCGGTAAGGTGGTGCTGTAAAGATGCTTTATTGGTTTGACTAAGTAGGTTGGCAGGGAAGCTGCTGCAAGTATCAGTACAAACAATCAAACTAGTCCAAACACAGAGCTGAAGTCCAGAGCCTACACTTTCTTGGAAGTATTAAAAATAATGTTTTGATCATAAGAGCCTATGTCATCCAGCCTGGCCTTTTGTTGAGGTTGTGAACTGCCCAGCTGGTTCAAACTTTTTCTTTCAGTCAAAAGTGGCACCTTACTACAGCCATTTGCAAAGGACCTTCTCACAGGTAATGAGCTACAGGCGCACTTGAGTCTATGGCAAATGATAAGCATATGGTAACACTGAAGATCTCAGTTCAGATTTACAACAGCCTAGATCTCTTCATACCCACCTCTGCGCATCTACCAGCAGTTAACAGTGCTAAGCTCCCTTTGCAGCCAGAGAGACTTCTCCAAGGGGTGCTTCAATCTTGCTTAGATCTGCCTGACTCTCTAAAGTAGCCTGTCTCTCTCCATTTGCTGCATAGGGAGAGTATGGAGACCAGGCTCCCAAGTTAATCCTTCCCTTAGATATATACATTTAGAAAGGTTAAATCTAAGCTCACAAGTGCAGTGCCAGTGAGTTAGTAGTTTTTCAGCAGAGAGGTTGTAACTTATTAAAACGTATTACATTGATTTGCTGGGCTTTCTTTGGACATATATAAATTACAATTTCACCCAGCAGAAATTTGTTGACCCACATGACTTGCAACTTCATTTTCTACAAAATACATTCTGCTAATACTTTTTCAGCACCATTAACTTTGCCCAGGGCATAAGAAGTCTTAAAAGTGCTTTAATTAATACTTTCTTAACATATTTTATTAGAAATAGCATTCATAGTAATAATAACAAATAGTAATACTGTGCTGTATTTGGTTTACATGGCAAGGTTTTAGTAACAGGGGCCTACAGGGCTGATTTCTGTGAGAAGCTGCTGGAAACCTTCCCCATGTCCAACAGCGCTAATTCCAGCCAGCTCCTTGATGGACCTGCTGCTGGTCAAGGTTGAGCCCAACAGTGACAATGGCAGCAACTCTGGGATAGCAGATATATAAGAAGTGGGGGGGAAAAATCTACACTGCAGCAACTGCAATAGTGCTGGATAGAGGACTGAGAATGTGTGAGAGCAACAGCCCTGCAGATGCCCATGCCAGAAGGATGGGCAGGAGGTGCTCCAGGATCACATTCCCCTGCAGCCCATTGTGCAGCCCATGGTGGGGCAGCTGTGCCCCTGCAGCCCATGGAGGTCTGTGGGGGAGCAGAGATTCACCTGCAGCCCATGGAGGAGACCCACTCTAGAGCAGGGGGATGTCCAAAGGAGGCTGTGAACTGGTGGGATGCCTGTGCTGGAGCAGATCTGCTGGCAGGACTTATGACCCTGTGTAGGACTCATGTGGGAGCAGCATGTGTCTGAAGGAATGAACTCATAGAGACTTACACCAGAGCAGTTCATGAAGAACTGCAGCCCACGAGAAGGACTCATGTTGGAGAAGTTCATGGAGGACTGTTTTCCATGGGAGGGATTCCACATTGGAGCAGGAGAAGCATGTGCAAAATCCAACCCCTCAGGAAGAAGGAACAGAGACAATGTGTGATGAACTGAGAACAGCCTTGTTCCCCATCTCTTTGTGCCACTGAGAAGGGGGAGGTATAGAAAATTGGGAATGAGGTTGAGCCCAGGAAGAGGGGAGGGGTG
This sequence comes from Xenops minutus, assembly GCA_035221455.1. Classification (NCBI taxonomy): domain Eukaryota; kingdom Metazoa; phylum Chordata; class Aves; order Passeriformes; family Furnariidae; genus Xenops; species Xenops minutus. The sequence goes on along the minus strand of JAWWEE010000085.1, from coordinate 67,239,117 downwards.
GAGGTGTTTCAAGATTTGTTTTTACTTCTCATTATCCTACTCTGATTTGATTGGTAAAAAAATAAAATAATTTCCTCAAACTTATTCTGTTTTGCTTGTGGTGGTAAGCAGTGAGCGATCTCTCCCTGCCCTTATCTCAACCCACTATCCTTTCGTTATATTTTCTTCCCCATGTCCAGCTAAAGAGAGAGTGACAGAGTGGCTTTGGTGGGCACTGGGCATTCAGCCAGAGTGAACCTGTACACCCGTGCACATATAAAAAAAAATATAAATAGACACTTTTAAGTCTGTTTGTGCCCTTGGCACAAAGGATAATGGTGTTTACCACTATTATTAATTATTGTTTTCATTAGTAATAGTATTTACATCTCTATTTACTTGTATTTGTGTTTGTCTCTGTGTTTGTATTGCAGTAGCGCTTAATGAAGAGCTACAGAGACAGATCAGGATTTCATTTAACTATGCATTGTACAAACAGAACCTTCTTAAAATAATTTATAAACCAAGTATAAAACAAAGCTGGGGAATACGCACAAATATACATATAAATGTGAGGGGGTTTGTTTATTTCTTTGTGTGTGTGAGAGGGTGTAAATGCATTTTCTATGTGTGAGACTGCAGAAGAACAAGGTGATGATCATAATGTGCTAAACACTTAAACAGAATAAAAAAGAACAATCTTAGATTTGTTTGAGTCTAAAACTTGCAGTAAACAAGGATGTTGAGAATAGTTCCTGAAAGTCACATGAAGAGACCAAATGAGATTTGCATAAGTCTCATTGAGACTCCAATCAAACCCCAGGAAAATCTGACCTTTTTAAAATCCAGATGTGGGATGAAATCTCATTGCAAAAGCTTTCTTATGAAAATAGGATCAGAAACTACTCATCACCAACTTTTCTGCTTAGCAACATTGTTGATACTAAGATGTATTAAATATTTTAGGTATTTCAGTCCTTAGTGTTTAATTTTTATCTCTTGACAGTCAAATTACCTTCTCTAGTGGCAAGATGTTGGACTGATAGCTAGACACATGAATTACTACAATTCACAGTTTTGGTTGTGTTAAGTTAGAGGTCTGGACAGATTTTAAATCAGTTGCTATTTTGAGAAGGAAAGAATGCACAAGAATGATTTTACCTATGTCTGACTTCTAATAGTATTTCTTAAAGAAATCTGAAAGGGGAAGCAAAAAGGCTCTGCCTTTTCTTCTGACAGTCTGTTATGACAAATGTACATTCCCCAAATAAAAATGGTCACTGTTGAGCCTGGATGCATCACTATACAGGAAACATGCAAGTTATAAGCAAAACTAACCTTGACTTTTTCTAACATTGGAAAACAAAGACCCTTCTGGACACTTCAGGTAGCCTGAAAGTACTTTTCTGTCCTTTTCAGTGGCTACAGAAAATGTATGGACTCTTATTTCAAAATCCTTCATTAGACATCAAAATCTGAATCCCTTCTATGTCTGTGGTCACTGCACTCGTGTAGACTATTTGGGTTTGAAGACTATCTAAGAAGAGAATTTCAGTTATATACATAAAATATAGCACTGACTATGGATTAGAGAGGGGCTGCCAAGTGCAGCATTCAAACACCTGGCTGTATTGATTTTGCACTTTTCCTGTGATTCTACATCATGTTCCTTTAGTTTCTGGCAATCTCTATAACTTTTATACTGACATAAATTGTGATAAAAAAGGAATCAAATAATCCCCCTTCTCCCGCAAGAAATAGTTAGGAAGGGTCTATAGCACCATTAATATTTTTGCTAATGTAGGTGAACTCAAGGAGGACAAAAGTACGGGCAAAGTTAAAGCTAACTTCTTTCATGTGCTGTTATAGTTTCTGTATTGGCTTTAGATTTGTTCTCCTAGAAACAAACTTCAGAATAGAAACATACGGCAAGTCACCTTTAGTATATGATTGTTATCATTACCTTTTTTTCTAAACATGTATCCAGCGAGAGGTCATCTGATCATCTCAGAGTAGCTTCTTAGTTCAAACCAGAGATACTAAGACCCAAGAGAGGAAGTAGGACATATTCTTTCACTAATGCTGCCCCTGCACTTAATGAACACCTGTTGCTTTCTATAGTGAAATAGCAAAAAAACGTGGATGCTGGACTCTGAAACCCTCCATGTTTTACACTATGGTAGATGGAAAGCCAACTGCCCTTAAGAACCTTTTAATCTTCAGAATTCAAAGTCATAGAGCTGCTTTCATGTTACTTACAGAAGGGTTTGCTTTGGGGATTTCTTGTTTTGTTTTTGTTTGTTTGTTTGTTTTGTTTTGTTTTGTTGGTTGGCTGTTTTTGGGGAGGATTTGTTTGTTTCTTTGTTTGCCTGCTTTTGAGTCTTGCAAATAAATGTATTCAAGTTCCTTGATAAGCTGGTGCAAGTCATCTAGTGAAGCTGATATTTCTGTCTTAGTTTCAAAGCTCTAGTATGAACCCAGAAGTGTAGCTTAATAACCAGACTGCTGAAAAACAAACAAACAAACAAAAAAACTGAACAAAACAACAAACCAAAACCAAAGAAAACCAACCAAAAAAACAAACAAACAAACAAAAAAACACCAAAGCCCCACACAAACTGAAAAAGAAAATGGAAACCCAAACAGATTCTGAATGCATTTGCACAAATAACTACTTTGGAAAGAACAAAGCCAATGTTTTGTCATGTCTCTATCATCAATGGCAGGGTTTGGAGCACTGCCCAGAGGGAAGAGGTGGTAATACTGTCACTCACTTTACAGTTATATCTACGTATTCACAGTACTGTGGTAATAAATGCACTTGCTGACCACTTTTTCCTTAAATTTTATTTTCAAGAATTGGACTAAATACTTTGTGCAAGAGCTGTAAAGACTATAGCCTGATAACAAAGCTGGTATTAAAGAAACTTGGAAGGAATAATTAAACATACATACACACAAACAAAACAAAAGTGACAAAGAGAAAGACTTTCACAGGACTGGAACAGAATACAGTGGTTTGCCTGTCAAAGAAATTGCTTAATTAGAAAACTAACAGTCATCACCAAGAGCTAGAAGTGCACAGCTAAGCTTTTTAGTAGTCTGTCTATATGCCACATTGTTTGGATCATAGGCTTCTCCAGGGCAAATCAGCACTGTTTATTTCAACAAATCATCTGGCTGCTCCCATGGGGACCTCTACTTCTTTGACTTCAGCACCCAAGAACCACACAGATCATCATGTATCACCTCCAGGGGCTGAGGAGAATGTTAATAGCAATAATGTTTTGTTTCAATTCTTGAACACACACTGATGAGTTTCAGGATTGCAAACCATATGACATGAGAGACAGTAGTGGCAGCTTTGAATTTTGAAGGTCTTAAGATCCCAAGAAGGTGCTTTTTAAGCAATTTTTAATGAGTTGGGTAAAGTAGTCTTTCTAGCATAGGCATTCTTGAGATGAACTCTGGGAGATGATCCAGTGAATAAGTAAAAGAAAAGGTTGTTGTTATAAAGTATTTTCTTAGGATTCTGCTACTTCTACTGCAAGCAAACCAAAGTATGAAAAAAAAAGGTATTTAGGAAGTGTTATTATATATTCTTTTTTTCAGTGGAATTCAGTTATGGATGGGATGGATAGATTAGATTAGATAGATAGATAGATAGATAGATAGATAGATAGATAGATAGATGGATAGATAGATAGATAGATAAGAGTTAATCTACTATCATAAACAAAAAAAAAAATCTTTTTTTGGAAAATCTTTTATTTTCTCCAAAATGTTTGAAAAGTGAAGAGTGAAAACTGAATGGAAAAGGAGCCCTGAGGATCTTCAGACGGGTAAGAAATGTACCATATGAAGTCAGAAAACTCAATTCAAGCTGAAAAAATAAAACATGCTAGCTAAGTAGTTTAAAAGCTATCTGTCACAGAGCAGTTGGTTTTGTCTAAAAAAAAAAAAAATATTAGGGAAACATCCAGAAAGGAATCATCTTGGAGGAAGTGTTTGCAAAATCCACATAAATCCCACTAATAGTCATCTTAGTTTAAGTTTCATAGTGGTCAACAAAGTGTGTGTGTGGGGGAAAGAGTGTGAGACAAATCCAAACATCTTGGAATTAAAGAGATTTCTAAGAATACATCTAGCTGGTTAGAGAAAGTGTGATTTTAAACATTAATAGATTTTATTAAAATTAAGCAAGACACATTAATTGGCACTGCTTTGTCTCTGACAGTGGCACAAACATTGCAAGAGTGTCACAAATAGAAAGACACTGACCACAATGGAAAAACATGATTTAGCACAGACAAATCTAAAGTGGTATTCCCAAGATGTAAATATTATGTTACTGAAAAGGAATGACTCTTGGATAGAAATATGCATGTCTGCGGTGAACACCCTTCACCAAAAACAAGGGAGTTAATAATACTGGTTAGAAATGCATGAATTCACCACGATTTATATATATGCCTATTGCTTGACTTTGAATAAGCCTGAGCCTATGTCATTTCTGGAATTTCTTTGAGCCAGACATTGCCTTGAAAGCAAAGGTAATACAAGTATAGACAAGAAAGTAATGAGAAATATTATATTCAAGGGAATAAACAAACTGAAAATTCTGATTTAACTATCATTGGAGAGAAAACAAGAGGGGAATCTTTCAGGGTATTTTTTTTTGTTTGTTTGTTTGTTTGTTTGTTTTGTTGTTGTTGTTTGGTTGGGGTTTTTTAAATGCAATAATTATGCTAGTTTTTAACTGAGTTTAATTAATCCACTTTGCATTCCTCAGCTTGTGTTTCCATTCTTGACAGAGTTAAAATAAAGCACATTTTTAATTTTACAATTGTTGTACTTGCTTTTCTTTCTCAGTTGACCTCGTCACTTGTTAGAAACTTACGTGGCCTTACTAGCTGAAACGTAAAGTAATTTTAAAAAAATCTGCTAAAAAAGCCTGCTATAGTACTGCCACTGATATAGAGAAAAAACATGGTGTGCAGGCTGTGAGGGGTGATCAAACCGTTAGGTTTAGAAGACTGGCTACTCCTCCAATATCTTTAAATATTTGGAATATAGCGGCACAGAAGATGGTAGGTTTTATCTCTTTTAGGACATCAAAGGTTCATCTACCTATATACCCTTCCTCTAAGGTGACAGTAACTGCCCTGTTCCAGATATTTGTTCATCTAACATTTTCTTAAATGCCTTCATTCAGTTGCAGCTTCCCTAGTCTATCTTTTCCAGAGTGATGAGAACACCAGATAAAAGCAAATTGAACATGTTTCCATTGAACACTTCCTTTAAGCAAACAGAGAAAATGTTTTTTTCTTGCTGGGCGCTTTGTATTTTAACAAAAAGTTGTGCTGGATGGATTCTAATTAGATCCATAGACACCCTCATGGGTTCATTTTGAAATCCTGTTCTTCAACTTCAGATTCCTGACTAAGCTCCAAATGGAAAGGATGCCAGAAGTCTGACAAGTAGGGTGGCAAGACATCAACAAGGCCTTAATCAGTAAGAATATTGCATAGTGGGAGCCCACAAGTCATGAGAAATTACAAAATATGAGATATCTGAATAAGGCCACAGTATCACAATCTCGTTCAAAAAATTACTTTCTTATAGGAACCATCACAGCGTTGAAAGAGTGAAATTGCACTGAAAAAGTGTAATGAATTCAAATCTGGCTTAGTGCAATTTATTTTCTCCTCTTTGGATTTTGTTATTTTATTTTTTTTTTTTTATTGTATTGTATTTTAGTATTATTTTTCTTTTTTTCACAGCTGTTTTGAATTTGTGGTCTTGGAACTATTCTCCAGGAAACTTGGAGAACAGTTTCCTGAATTTAGCCACAGAATAAATAGAAATTAAGGGAAGGAAAGGGTCTTTTCCTTTACAGAAAAGCATGAAAGGAGAGATACATCATCCAGATCATTCAGGTTTGTGAGGCCAAAGCATTTTTATTCCCTAAGAACAGATTTAATTTCTTGTTAATGCATGACGCAGACCTGTAGGGGAAAACGGGACGGACCACTCTACACGCAACGCGGGATAACGTGAAATGGCCGTTTATTTAACAGAGTAAAAGGGTTTTATAGCGGCTAGCTAGAAGGAGCTAGAAACTAGGCATGGTTCGGGGAGGAGATTAACAGGTCTGTGCCAATAAAGGGAAAAGTGGGATGGGCTCCAAACAAATAAGGAGAGGTATAGGAGGGAGCTAGCTATATACAGCACAGGTGCACTGTGCCAAGAGCTAGCCAGTAGGGAGAGGGGAAAAACAGCAACCAATCAAAGGGTAGTAACCGGGGGAAAACCAAACCAATCAAATAGGAACATTTGAACAAGTAAAAATAATTAATCCTATTCTAATACATTTAACATGAACTACTCTATTTTAACTTATAAAACTGGGAATAACTTGTCAGATAATGATGTATTTAATTGTTTCTGTCTTTGGTTTTGCTTTTTTTCTTATTCTTCTTTTTCCATCCCGGTAGTCCTCTGACCGTACTCCCACAAATGTAATAAGAAACAAAGAGGGAAAGGAAGGGAAGGCTTGGGAAGGAAAGATTTGGGAAGGTTCAGGAAGGTTTGCGAAGCTTTGGGAAGGGAAAGAAAAAAAAAAAAGAAACCTCACTACAAGTCAACCATGAATCGTCTCTGTGAAAATAACTTTATTCTGCTTTTTCATCCCATTTTTTCTGCAATTATTTTCATGACATTCATTTTCCATTTAATTATTCATATTCATTGCCGTACTTGAATGGAAAGTCACAATAGTAGCACAAAGAAAATCATAAAGAACAAGAACTAGAAAAAAGGAAACAATCTATTCACAAGATTTAAAATTAAATGAAAGGCGACTGCAAGCAGAAGTTCAAAATTATGGCAGTGAGAGGACAAAGGCAAAATGACCTTGGTAGAAAGTGGCAACACACATAGAAATGAAATTGCATATTGAAATGAAAGAAAAAAAAAAAAAAGAACTGATCATGGATAACATCAAGGAACTCTCAGTCACGAGGAACAAGTAAAAACTGAAGACCTGTACAGACTTTTGTACATGTATTACAATAGTTTATGTGCAAATACCTAGTTATTCCCAACCTTGCACTAAATCAAGTCAGCTTTTAGAGATTTTTTCAACTTGGTCCCACTTAACATTGCCTTTGATCCCTACCTTATTTCTCACAGATAACTATTTGTATAAAGTTGTGTATATAAATGTATAAAATAATGCAATTTAATCTTTTGACTTTTACTACTATAATGTTACTGGATCAATGGTGAAATGAAAGCTGCGTGATGTAATTTAATGAAGATAATAGCCTGATCGTGAAATATCATAAGACAAATAAAGCTCACATAATATTTCTGTAAGACACAATAAAAAAACCAAACCAAAACAAACAAAAAAACACTGAGCTGGAATGTTCTGTGACAAGTACAACACAGTATAAATTTTTCAAGAAGTTTACAGAAAAAAAAAGGCATACGAAACAAACTCACCCCTTTTTAGTTTCAGAATGTATAAAATTTGCCATTCTAAAGCTGTATTTCAGGTATTTGCATTAATCTTTTAGCTGGTGACTTATCTTTACATGTCTTTCAAGCAGATTATGACAGAATTATCTTGGCAGAAGATTATGTGTCTTCCTGGGTCATCTCAAAAACATTCTCAATACTCATGTTCCATCTTTTCCAACAAGTCCTTTATTCACGAAGAAAATGACACAAGTCATTCTTAGAAAAGCCTCCATTTTTATCTTGAGGAAGCAATGAAAATAAAGTTCAGATGCAACTTCCATCTCTCTCCTTGAGAAACTTTCTCTGATTAGAAAAACCCAGTTCATTTAAAAGCCACTTGAAATAGGAGAAAAACATGTCAGAATTGGTAATGTAGGATACAATGGACATGAACAGTTCTTTGAATATTATAATTTTTGAAGTACTAATTTGGTGTCATCTCTATTACTAGAATGAGGGAAACTATTTCTGAGCACCCTAGTCCTCCACTTACCGAGTACCAAACAATGCTTACTTATCCAGGACCACACATTTGGAGCAGATCTGCGTACTTTCTGATTAAAAAGAAGGTCTCTTGCCAAAGCAGTTTGCATCTGGAGCCTCAACAAAATAACAGACTACCTTTCCAACTTCTGTAAAACACAGATTTATAGGCAGCCATGAACTGATTTGTCACGTTAACTGTCCACTACCTTTAGAGAAAATAATAACTTACAAAATATGAAAGAAATGTAATTGCAAAGATGACATAATCACATCCTGACAGCTTCAAAACTGGCTTCATAAGATAATTTTCTGTAGATTTCTGGAAGACCAAATGTAATGACTTCGTGATGACAAAGACTAGCCATTTATCAGAACAATATTCACCCCCATCTCCTCCACTGCCAGATATTTTCAGTCATGCTTTAACAGAAAAGAAAGAGAAAAGCATCCTGATTGTGTGTGGTGTCCTTTAATTCTTTCTTTACTTAGCAAACTGTTCTGTGCCTTTTTTTAAGGCAAATCTTGTGCCCTGTTAGACTTTCTAGACCTTGATGTTCCCTTGACTAACAAGCCTGTAACCTATATAGCCAAATGGGACAAGAGAGAATACAAAGAGAGAGACCTGTGCTGGAGCAGGGGCTCCATCAGTCTCTTATTAGAAAATGAGAGACAGACTCTGTCCTTCTTCATGCTTCCCTAACAAGAGTAGTTCCAGAGATTTCACTCAAACTACAGTGGTGTAAATCTAGATGAGAATTTGTTCCTCCGTGACAGCAGCTCTAAACTTAATAGAATTGTGAAGATTGAGGGGTTAAAGTAATGAGTTCCTCAACAGTTCACCTCTTACTGCCAAGTATTCATTAAGCTTGTACTGGACGTCTTAGACAGTCACCTCTAAAGTCTCTTACTCTGGTGAAGATACAGTCAATCTTCACTGTAATGTCCTCAAAACTTATATCTCTGAAATGTGCTTTCATTAGATTGCTCTACAAATCACTCCTTTAAGACCAATTCTAAATATGCTTTCTGAACTGCAGAGTGATTAGTGCTGAATGCAGTACTTTGGGTGAGGTCCTAACGAAATAAACTGTATTTCCTTAACAATAATTGAGTTGAAAGCTTTAATATAAGGGTTTTTTTATTATTAAAATAACTCTCATATCTCTCTCCAGGTCAATATGCTGTAGTACCTTCCCATTAAGCAGATATTATGTCCTTTTATTACATTCTCCGAGACTCATTATTCTGCATTTATCTGCATTGAATTTGCTATCTATTAGCTCAAGTACTTAAATGATCTAAATCCTTCCCTACCTGACTGTATTGTTTCTCACGGATGACCTTTCCTCCCAATTTAGTATCATCTGCACACAAGAAATTTTTACTTTAAATAATATGCTCTGTGTCATTTAAGGTACTGAAAAGCTGTGGTTCCAGCATTGATCCCTGTGGTGCCCCTGACACAAGTAACTTTGCAGCAGCTTAAAAAGCGTAACTCAAAATGTGCAATCTCACCAGCTGCAGTCTAACAATATGGCATCCCCACTTTGAACAAAAGGTAAAGCCTTGCTTAATGTGTATTTAATTTTTGTAAATAGCGATCTGGCTTTCTTGAAAACAGATGGTCAACATTTCTAAAAGGCTTCAGGGCCTGTCTGCACTATGTCTGCAAGAAGAAAAGCATGCTAAGCATGGGAGGTGCACCTCGATCCAGGGCAGGTGATCTCCAGCCTCTCCAGCAATTTCAGTTGCCTTTGTACAACACAGAGTTTAAGCTGTACCAAAAATTTTCTCACAACACTGTTAGACCGTCGCCTTCTTGCTTCTTCAGATGAATTTGCAATTTGTTTGAGTTTGTCCTTGAAAGCAAGCTTCCTCATCCCTGGAAGTGTTCAAGACCAGGTTGGATGGGGCGCTGAACAACCTGGTCTGATGGAAAGTGCCCCTGCCCATGGCAGGGAGGCTGTAACAGGATGATCTTAAGGTACCATCCAACACAAACCAATCCACAGTTCTAGGCAGGACAAACCCTGCTCAACTCATTGCTGCATGTGTTCAGTGCTGTTTTGACAGGATCTGAATCTCACTGCTTTGCTCAGGGTGGGTATGCCAGGTTAGCTACAAAAGGAATGCAATCCTAAAATGAAAGCTAAGGTGCTGGCAGTGCAGTCAGTACCCTGTAAAAGCCACCCATGAGAAAGACCAGCAGGAAAGATCCAAACTCCTTGGTGAGCAGCCTCTGAATTCCTAGGTTGTTGAAGGGGAGGGCAAGCACCAAGGCACTGACACCCCTCACCCTTACTGTGTTTGTTCCTACACTTCTCAAATAGAGTAGCCAAAATAAAATCTTGAAGTTAGGCAGATGCAGTATTTCTCTTTTTCAGTTTTATTTGGGAGAAATATTGTGGGTATAGGTGTGATGCAGTCAGGCATTCTTAGTGTGCCTGTGAGGACTATGGTAAAACCAAGGTTCTGTGAAGGACAAGGTGATCTGTCACAAGCTCATTTAGGTATGTTGAGATCTGTGTTTTCACAGACAGATCTCTCTAGAAAGATAGCTTACCTGGCTGTCTCTGTACTACAATTTTCAGTAGATAAATATTAAAAGTTTCTGACTTGTGCTTTGTCAGAAGTTAATCAAAATGGATGAGAAGATGCAATAATATCCAGCTTTATGGACAGAAAACTATCTTTCGAGGACTGTATTTAAAGGGTCACTCAAGAATTTTTGGCAGAAAAACTTCACTTCCTTCCTCAGAAACCCGTCCTGACTCCCCAGGGGTGTCAGATGGACTCTTTCCCTCTGTGTGCTGGAACATTCCTCTTAGTTGTAACACCCTCTTTCAAAGCTTACTTCCTAAGACTTTCTGTATTTCTTCTTTGCTTGGGGTGATTAATTACTGTATTCTAAGCTTTTCTTACCCTGTTACACCCACAGCTGTTTTTGTTCTTCGTGGCTGGCAGTCACAGCCCCCTCTGAGGACAGACAGTCGCACACACAGCCAAGCTCTAAGTTTTCTTTGAAAAGCAGGGGGAAGGAGGTGCTGATGAGACAATCAACAAAAATACTTCAAGAGCTGTATTTCACTTTAGTAATTGAAATGTGTCTCAGCTCCTAAACTTGTGCTGATATTTTCCATTTACTCTTTTTTTTTCCTGCTGAAAAATAGGTTGCTATGACTGAGTAGATTTTCTTTTTCATAACAGCAGAAAAAGAACCAATTGTGTATGCACAATTTTAAGTTATTTAAATTCCATCACCCCAAAAAGTGATTATTTTCTTTCCCTAGGAGGCGTTCCAACAAATTTCATGCAGTCAAGGCAGGCTTAGCTACTTCTCGATTTGGCTTTTTCACTTCTCTCTGTTCCCTAAGGATGTTCTATGATGATTATTTCTTTGTCTTTATTTTCACTCTCTTCGTTTTCTTCGCTTTTTTTTTTTTTTTTTTTTTTTTTCCTTTTTAACAACTCGTTTTCCTGAGAGAGAGACTGTAGCAGTATTGCTGAAGCACTGCTAAATGCAGTAAGGAAAAATCATCAGTGTTTGATGGTGTCACAGTATCACCATGTTAGATAATCTGTTATCTCGTTTATGTGTCATGAACCAGCAAGAAAAATATGCACCAAAAGTCTGTGTATTTGTGTGTGATTTTATTAATATAAAAGATGATTCCATCTCTTTTTGTGCAAATGCTATCAGACTGGTTTAGATGAAAGAAAAGACGGGAGCTAATAGGTCTCATGGGACAGATATTTAGAGTCCTTTGACATCTCAGTATTTCAAATATGTAACATTTTGAAAATGCTTAATCCTGAATTTATAAAACTCTAGAGAATGAAGTCTTCCATTCTTTCACAACACAGGCCATAGATGGCACATTAGAATATTTCCAGATGAGGAGAGCCCACCCATACAGATGATGCGGCATTTCATATTTCATGTCATCTTACATTCTCACTCTTCTTTTGCAACTGTATGGAAGGGGACATAGTTCACTCACAGTTTTCTGACACAGACTCTGCTCATTAGAAAGTTAATGACAGTAATAAACTTACATCATTTGAAGAACATCGAAGGCAACATACAGCAGCAGTTCTGAGGAGGTTAATTACTACTGATACTTCTTGCAGACATTCAACAGCAGCTAAGCTTCTTCTCTTTTAAAATCACTCTTAGTCAGTCATATTCATACCCCTGCAGCTCATCATCTTTCTTTCTCTTCCTGCTTTCATGTAGAAGTGTATTGAAAGAGTTCAGTCTCTTTGATTTAAGACAAAATAAATAAATTTAAAAATTTGCAAATATCAGAATTAGTTTTTCTGTGCTTTTGGTTATTGTAGTCAGACTAGGTAAAAAAGCAGATGGACAAACTAAGCAGTACTTAGTATTTTTCCTGCACACCTCTCTCCACATTAATTTGTACCCCAAATGCCTCTATTTTTATTTTATTTTTTTTTAATCTTTATTTTGTTTTGCATTTTTGTGGGGTTTTATTTTGCATTTTGATGAAGGTTTAATTTCAGGATTTCAATTTCTGTTGTATCACTAGATTAAGCAAGGGAATGGATAGGGTTTTTTATACTCCCAGTGGTAACTGCTTGGTTTGACCGTATTCATATAGTTGTGTTACTCTCCAGTTAATTCAGAGGAGCCACTATCTACATCTCAGTGGAAAAAGGAAACAAAAGAACACACATGCCTATCCAGTTTTATTGATCTAACTTCAAAGCACCAATACAAGAAATACAAGAAATATCTTAAGAAAAAGTAATTCAAGGAAAAATGGAAATGTGATAGGGAAAAAATATTTTTCTAAATTAAATATATTCTGTGTTTCTTTTTTTCCATCTCCACTGTTCTTTAAAATCATTATGAAATGCAATTTTTAAAACATTGTCAGCAACAGCTACTGTTCATAATGAAAAGTGTCTTTTTAAGGAAATCACTGCTAAGCAGAAAATATTTTTATACTTTGAGAAAAAAAAAAGGCAGAACAACTTTTTGATTTGCTCTGACTGAAGATTGAGGATCTGAACTTTGTTATTAACTGAACTAGACTTTTAGATGCTTTATTCTGCAGTTACCAATGAGAACTGGATCTTATTTTGAGCTCTTAGTGACAAAACCTTGGTGCCAGAAGAGAAAAGGAGACAGCCTTTTGAGATTTAAAGATAAAAAGAATAAAGTCTATTAAAAAAATGTTGCCAAAATTTTCTTTCATCTAAAAAAAAAAAAAAAAAAAAAAAAAAATTTTAAAAATGGGTGTTTTTGTTTTCCACTGAGATTTTGATGAAACACTTAACTGAGTTGTCAAATATCAGAAAACTCCTTTCTTTCCCAGGAAAAAAATGGGACCAGCTTTCCTGTGTAAAAATGTAATATAAATTGCTGGTATCTGAAGCCTAAACTAAAACTTGCTGAAGTCAGTGAATATGAAGCTATTCATATTCAGGAGCTGTCTTTCGAATAGTTGCACTTTTTTGCCTTTGTGATAATACAGATGGTATAACACTAGGAGGTAGGAGACCTGGACTTCTTAACCCAAGGAGCATTGTTCCAGCAATTCCACCTCAGAAGCCCAAACTAGCCTTGAAAGTAGTGTTTCTTTTACCTCCATATGAGTTGCTGTGCAGTTTTTTAGGCAGGGCTTAAAGGTACAAATGAAATCTGAATTTCTAGCCAAGGAGCTTAGCTTCGAAGGGGAACTCCTCTTCCTGGAGTACTCACAACTGTTTACTTAAATGGGTAATCACTGGACCAAAACAATGACAAATTTAGGTGCCAAACAGGGTCTAGACCCATCGTTTCTTTTGGCATGCCTGCTTTTGGCAGACTTCTCTGCACAGGTTCACAGGATCTCCAGCCCTTTCCCATCCAGCTTCGCAACAGCCTCACCGCAGAGAGGATTACATCTTCTTCAGCATATCTCAGGCCCCGCTGCTGGGATTGTGTTTTGTGGTGAAGCAACTGTAATATGAAACACCTTTTCATCAACCCCAGTCCACCTCTGAAACATCTCTGATTGTTTTACACGTCACATAACACGTAGTTGTATGCCAAACCACTGCACCACCACTGCAGCTGGAGTTAGCAAAAGTCTCAGTACATTTAGCATGCCAGGATCTTCTGAAGATTTAGCAATCTCAATGATAAATTTCCATAAATAAGAAATAAATGTGTAAGCCCTCAGTTCAGCAAAGGCAGACATGATACTGAGAAACTTCCTAAAAGAACCCTAAATACCTGTAAATTTTCCTCCTGAAACCTTCAATAGATAGGATGTCTCAGGTGTTTAGACAATTGAAGTGTTTTCTTTCTTAGTTTCCTGCAAATAGGAACTCAAATTCCACCAAAATGTGACTTTAAATGCCTAGGTGGTTGTTGAATGCCTGCCTAGAGTATCACAAAATGATATTTAGGTGCCTAGACACTTATGTAGTTCTGTTTCGACACTAAACTTTGGCAAAATGCATCTTCCTGATAAGGGAGACTGAAGAGAGATATAAAAAGGCTTAGTATCTTCCTATATCTGACTTTGACATTGAGTCTCTCTAAATTTACTATAGGGAGGGGGAATTAACTCTCTCTCAACATGAAATTAACATCCTGAAAACTATAAACAGGTGCAACAAATATTATTTATTCATGTTCTTTTTTTACAAGCATAGAAAGACCTGATTCAGATCTGGTCTGATGACTCATTTTAATAGACCTGGTGTGATTTTAATTGGTTGAATGTTGATTTTATCCCTCTACTGAAGTACTTTGCTGCAGAGAATGGGAATCTTAACATGATCTGAGATTAAATAATCTCTCTCTTTTAATTTTCTTGTTTTGTCCTTTGATCTGTATCTGTATCTAATGGATGCAAAAGAGTGCTTTATTTCAAAGCTATTAACTGAGATAGAAAAATTCTATGTGATTTTTCTTACTAACAGACAATATTTACGGATTCTATTGTGCCATATGGACAGTATTTCAAAGTCACCACTGTCTTCTGTGTAGAGGGAATTTATAGTTTGTAACCTGTGTTTTCCAGAAAAAAATGGAAAAGCATGTGACTGTCAACAACTTACTGGACCATTTGTGGCATTATAAGCAAGAAACATGATGTAAGAAGAGACAAAAAGCAACCAACCAAATAAACAAATAAATCTTTCTTTCAATATAATTTTTCACTGCTGAAACCACTAAATTTAGGTGTAGGATGGCCTTTGAAGAGTAACTCTTATAAATAACAGATCTTACTGTTGCATAAATAGGTACATGAACCATGTGTTGTAATGGTGGAGGAAAGAAATGGCCATTTGGAAAACGGGATGAGAGGATGAATTCCCTAGAGAACTGGAGTTATTGATGGGGAATTAGTTTGCAACCAGCTACACCACTTAGGCACACACACATCTCTAGGTCTGGATGGGCTGCACCCAAAGGTGCAGAGGGTGCTAGCAGAAGTGTTTGTTCACCAAGACACTTTCAATCAGCAATAAGATGAGAGAAAATGGTTTAAATTGGATAACAGGAAAAAAATTTCTTTACAGAAAGGGTTATCAAGCCCTGGCACAGGCTGCCCAGGGCAGTGGTAGAGTCACCATCCCTGGATGTGTTTAAAAGATGTGTGGATGTGGCACTTAGGGACATGGGTTAGGGGTGGCCTTGACACTGATGGCTTAATGGTTGGGCTCAATGATCTTAGAGGTCTTTTACAACTTAAACTATTCAATGATTCTAATAGTTGAAGAATTTACGTTTTCATGGATACATACACACATATAAAGGGTAAGAGGGAGGTTTCAAGACAACCTGAAATATTTGTAGCTTCTAGTGCTGATGTTCTGGCAATAGTAGAGAGACTACAGAGACATTATAGAACAAATTTTTAAAGAATAGATGAATTTCTGAATGCATAATCAGCAGACAAGCAATAAGGTGTTAATCTACTGAGTGGAAACCTATGTTATTAGAGTGTCATTGAAGAATGTCTTCTTCCTTATGAAGCTTCCATAAAGATTTTATTTCTCTGATGTCATTTTAACATGACACAAGGCAGGTGACTATCAAAATTCGTCTCCCATTTCTGTCATAGTTATTTGTTGCTTTGCTGCTGTTTAGGACACATATCTCTGTTTGTTAAAGCAATAGTTTCAAGATCATCACCAGAAAATAAATCTAGTAGACATTAACAAGTTTGGATCAGAATTTAAGGTTTTCTGACAAAGAAAATCTTGCACTCATAAGTGTTGTGATATTACAGCATTCATTCGAACTTGCAGAATTCTGGCACTTGAGCAGTTAAGTCAGTTCAATCCAGGCTGAGTTACCCACCAAGGTAAAATGTAAAATAAAAAGCATTGAAACACATCTCATCAGCACTCAGCATTATTTATGGAGAGTGCCTGGGCATTCCGGCGGGTGATACTCCTGTTGTTTGTTTAAGTAAAATAACTAATTTGTCTCTTTAATAAGAACATTATAGATATCCTGTGAATTTCTGTGTCAGCAGCACTTCGAAAAGATGGTGTATGCATAGACAGACATACTGAGAATAAACTACTGAGAGTTTTACTCTAGGTAGGAAGACGAACCTGAGGGTAAAATATTTCAAAACTATTCTGACAACAATGCAAGTTTATGAAATGCTTGTGTTGGGAGAAAAAAAGATTATAATAATACTCTGCACATGAGTTGCACTTTTCACCTGGGAAACCTAAAGTATTTTTCAGACATCAGCACTCCCAAGAGGAAGGTCTTGTGTTATTCTACAGATGGATGAACCAAAGTACAGGGGCATCTATCACCTTTCCAGCTCCCTCTGGAGTAAAGAAGACTTTTCTACTGGGCAGTAAATGATGCCCTATGATCTAAACTGCTTTTAAAAAAGAAAGGAGAATGAAAGAGAGGGAGAGAAAGAGAAAAAATACATTTAACACTTTCAATGAACTATCAGTGTTGCTGTGGATTGGTTGCAATCTAGCATCACTAATTTTAATAGAAATGGTTGGAAATTTTTGCAGGTTTTAACTTATTTTTATAACTTGATCTTGATTTTCTCTAAGCACATAAAACAGCATGTAACTTTTTCCTCCACTACTCTTCTTGTTGTGAGGGTAGTTTCTCTAAGTGATTTTGAGCACAGCATGCATGCTAGTGTGAGCAAAACCAAGAGTGGAGGTCCTAATGGCTGGACAATTTTAATCCCACCTAATACTATAAATAGATGCTGGGGTTTTTTTGTTTGGTTGGTTGTTTGGGGTTTTTTTAATATTGTTATTAATATAGCTTTTTCTAGTTTAAAATCATACAAGATTTTTACTTGGGAAAAAAAGAATACTACTAACCAGGCAACTACTATTCATCCTTTAGATGTATTCATTCTGTCAATGGATTAATAATATATCACTTTATGAGAAAAAGGCAGCTGTAGTGTAAAAATTACATGCTTTGAAGTCTTACGAGGTAGTTCTGGAAGATGCATAAACAGACATTTAATCCGACTGATTAACAGGTGTGTAATCTGATACTACTGTCTCTGCCTTGTTCCCATCTGGTTTCATGATTTGTTATAAAGTTTGATTCATGGACAAAATTGCAGCTGTGGAAGTTTGAAGATCTGAACTCCATACTTTCTGTAGCGTTTGGATTCTTTCCTCTCTGTTTGCTTGTCTTTAGGAATGAACTAATGCAATGATGCACATGATAAGATCCACACCAAACAGAGCCTTGAGTTGAACCTTCTCTAGAAGGGACAGGTCCCTAACTACTGAAGTAGTAGTGGGAGTGAATACCAATGGACTTTTCTTTGATAAGTTCATAAACTCCCTAAATTAAAGAAACCCAGAGCAGCTTAGACAAGCACAACAGATAATACGAGTAAGAAGAAATCATCCTCTGTAAGGGAAGATATTCTTTGCCTTGATCTTACCAGTTCAGAAACTGCTTTCAGGGTGTTCCTGGCTTCAGACATACTCTGTGGTGTCTCTTTGGTGTCACTCAGAAAGTCTGTGTATCATAATTTCTGAGGTTTGCTTTCTAGGTTTGTTGCTTAAAAGAGGATTTCACCTCTCTGTGAAGTCTCTCAGCCTGAAGTTACACAGCAGGTTCTCATCTGCCAGTGCCCCTGTCACCTTTTCACCTCCAGGCGTGTACAAACACACCCACATAGAGAACTGTAGCTGTGAGTAAGAAAATACTTAGCAAATTTTCTTATGTCCTATCAATGAGCTAGAATACTGGAGCAGACACTGTATAGTATGCTCAGTTAGCCCAGCAAATTGGGACAGATCAGAGTTGAGGGATACATGCACAGGGACACTGACTGCATAGGCAGTCAGTGATTGCAGGTATATCTCTGGAGTAGCTCAGAGGAGTTATTCCTACCCTGCAGTTACTGCTCTTACTTTCACAGGGATGAAATGTCTAAAAGATGAGTAGAAGTGCTAAGAATAACTATGAAATAATTTATTTTAATGGCTCCTTGCAAAAATGCATTAGAGGATGATCTCCTAACACAAAGGATAAGGAGATTAAGGTCACATCTGCCACAAGGATGCAAGGATTTAATAAGGCAATGCACTTCCCTGAAAATTCCTTCCCCACATTTGTGGCAGCACCAGCTTTGTTGCATAAAAAATGGGAAAGCGTCCTCTGACGTTACAAATTTTACATGGAATGATTTATGATGATTCCCATCATATTTAGATTTGTGATAAAGTTTGAGGTTTTAACACAGCCATTTTCTGTTTTCAGTTGCAAACAGAAGCTCCTCTGGATCATGTACAGGACAGTGTCCCCAGAGCTGACTGCATCCTGGGGAATGTGGACCATGAGGAACCCCTGGACAGCCAGGGCTGCTGTGCTGCCCCTTCCAGGAGCAGGGCCCTTCCCTGGGGAAAGGAATGGACTGAGACCAGACTGGGACATTGACCTGCAGATGGGCCTGGCTTTGGTAGGACCTGTGACCAGTCTGGACAGGGCTGTGGTAAGTGTCTGGACTGCCTGGACACTGTGGGAAGAGAGACCAGCATCCTACAGCCTCAGTGGGGTAGGGACTGCCAGTGCCCAAAATGGGGCCCTGGACTGTGAGCAGGGATAGTAAGGATCACAGGTGCCCCTGGATCCTGTCAGTGTGGGTGATCCCTCCGTGGATCAGCACTTTTCCAGATTGGGGTGAAACCCCTAAACCTTATTGAGAGAAACAATGAACATCTGTCCCCACTAAACCTCTGTTCCACAGGCAAAATGTGGTGGTGCTTGTAATCCGCTAAGCCTTTGCCTGAAGTTGAAAGAGAAAAAGTCATAGAGGAAAAAAATGAAAATGTTTCAGAATCAGAATGTACCAATATATAACAATAGTTAAACTGCTTCATTTTCATGAGGTTTTACATTGATTCATTTATCCATTTTTGATACCAGTGAGGGAGAGCAAGAGTAGCTCCCTACTTTTCTCTCTCTGAAATTAAAGGGCAGTAAATTTTAAACCAATAAAAGCAAATGTTGTTTTGTTTTGTTTGCCTTTTTTTTATTTATTTTTTTAAATAGCTGATCGTCAACCTGAATAATTCTCTGTCAGACAGGGTCACTAGAGCCAACTGCAATAACAGGATTTTAGTAAAGGTCTGAGTAATTTTATTGCCAGTAATAACAGTTTTGCCATTACAGAAGCTAAAAAAATGTTGGAAAGGTCACTAGTCTTCATGCTTCAGGGTCTGGACAGTCAGCTGTGGGGTCAGGACAAAACTCAGTATTGTAGTGTGTACTCCCACGCATACCTATCCTTACATACATATACTCACAGCAGTGGTTTTAGAACTACTCGCTAATAGTTTTTAATAGGTGATGGTAAGTTGCCAGAGAAATGCAGTCTTAATGTTGAGCTGGTTAGTACTTGTAGTCATCTTGTCAGAAGAGGATTTGCCATGGTTTCTAGTTTTCATAGGAAGATTGAGTTGGATACTGCACATACAAATATTATGTCACGCATGTTTTACAACAGAGATTTGGATCCCCTCTTATTTCAGAGGCCACCTGAGACAACTGACAATCGACTTTGTTCCTTCACCAGTAAGGCCCACCACACCAGCCTGGAACCATTTTCTTATAGTGGTGTTGGTAGATTGTCCTGCTAACAGCACATTTCATACCTTAAAGATTGAATGGAATCTGAGGTTTGAGCTAAGAGGGGAGAGGCAAAGCTTAATCTGACCAAATGGAAGAGAAAAAACCTATTCAAGTGATTCTGAAGCTTCAGTGGAATCTCTAATCACTGGAGATGTTCATCCCCAGCAGGTGATCAAGTCTTTTATTTTTTTATGAAGAAAATCCCAGAATACAATGTTCTGGTGTAATCAAATCTCCACAAAATGCTTTGAACCATTTAAGGCTGATTAGGTGACTCATCTCACATTTGGTGGAAGGCAGCTTAGACTTATTACTCATAACTAAATTCATTATTTTCTACATGGGCTATAGCAGTATGAATATGAAACTGTCAGACTTTAGGAAACCAGTTATGACTTCTAAGAATTGTGAGCTTCTTGAATGCCTCAGTCTTATTTCATGTGATATTTTACTGGCTTCCTGCAGAAGCAGAGTTTTAGAGTGAGACAGTCTTGCAGATCTCAGCCTTCTGGGGAGATGTGCACTTTTCCAGTTTGTGCAATTAGCTTATACCAGTTTGCTTACTGGAACTGGATGCAAGAGTTTATTTACTTCCCCCATCCTCGCCTCCCCTCCCCCTCCTCCCCTTCCCTTCCCCTCCTCGATACTGACCAAAATCAAAGCATGAAAATGACTGAAAAAAAGAAGGGAGATAAATTACAACTATGGACAAGGTGTCTCTTTTACTTACTCACTTTTACTTGCTTAACAAAAGATGAGGATGTTTAAAATAAAAAAAAACTCCAGTGAGTAGTCATTTTTTCTCAGTCTCCAGACACTTCTGGACAGATGTGTGTCTGACAGATGCCTAGTATTGTAATTAACATAAAGGCAACTCAGTCATGTTTAATAGCCTGCAATAAACAAGAACTTGATCTAGACCACATAATCCTCCCTTCTATCTTTAGCCTGTGATTGTATATATTATTTTCATGGTTTGCCTCTGATTTTATCTAGTATTTCCATGTTCATAGCAACATTTTTAAACTCATCATCCTTCACATTCATACATGCGTAGCATGACAGATCCTCAACACAAAGTGCGTATTTTGCAATAGGAAAAGACAAGAGAAGATGGTGGGGGGGAACTAAAAACAATTACAGATAGATCCTCTTCACATCATTTCACATACTCAAAGAAGGTGCTCAGGAGAAAGCACAAGGAAAGAAATGTAGCATAACAATCTGTGTAGGAAGGAATGGAATAACAATAAAATCTCTATTAAAGAACTGGGGGAGCCTCGGAACTCACAAAGGACACTGAAATGACTAAAATACTATCCTTTCTTGTTCAATTTCATTTTAAAGTAAGGGGTATTTATTACATTGATGAGCCTTCAATATGTTTCTCTGGACTGATTCAGGAGTTGCATTTTGCTGCGTGTAGAAAACAAACTTACAGAATAAAATTACCTTCTGCCTACTGCATTTTCCTGTGATAAATCTGAGAATAAGATTAGCTGAAACATCATAAGCATAATATCTTAGAAAGTAAAGGTGCTTTTTCTGATACGAAGAGGAGGTATAGCAGGATGGTCTAGGTCAGGGAAACTGAAAGGGTACTATCCATCTGAGGAAACACAGTGGACAGTCAACATCTGAACGAGATCTCAGCCCTTTTATAGTCAGTGGAAAGGAAAATGGACAAGGAGAGCAACTTATCTTCCCTCCTAAAATCAGTGTCTTCTCTCAAATACCTTTTTTCTTTCTTTTTTTTCTTTTTTTTTTTTTTTTTAAATAAGGGGATTCAACAATAGATATCAGCTATCTAGATGTATGTAGCTGGTTTAATCATATTTGGAATATAATGCATTTTAATTTCTGTGCTGAATACTCCTATTTTGTGTGGCTCTGTATCAAATATATGCTCTCTCCTGTTCTTTTTTCCTGTCCATCAAAAATATCTTTTTACACAATTGTTTGACTTCATCCAAATTCGACAGAAAAATAAAGGTTTCAAGGACATTCTGTCATGTGCAGCTACAATGGTGTTTATTCTGGGAAAGTATACAACTTGAAAGACACTGTTGTCATACTCCCCTTAGTGAAAACTTCAGATGCTCATACTTTATTAAACATCAGAGAATTCATGTGGTGAAAGTAATGCAGAGAGAAAGAAGGAAAGCTAGAAGCAGGTATTTATTAGCTCTGGTACTCTCTGAACTAATTATTTAAACATTGTCATTATCTTTGACCACAGTTTAATGGCAGAGATTCTGCACCCTTTTAAAAAGCTGTCAAGCTCATAACTGATACAAAGGTTTTAAAGGTCTGATTTCTAACGAGAATGGGACACCTTTTACATTTGGAAGTGGTGTTTCTTGTAAGCATCACAGTACTGATAACAAGGACTGCTTTTTATTTCATATCATTTCTATATATAGAAAACTTAATTCTCTGGGACCATCTACTTGACATGCTTTTGCTGTGAAGTCTGTTTTTTTTAAGGCAGAAGCACAGCAAAGGTCTTTTCAAAGAACTAAATAAAGAAAGAAACAAACAAACAAGGGTTTTCAGACATGACATATAATGTTTTCTGGTCTTTTAGTTGGTCTTAGAAAAAGAAAAAGCAACATGATATAAAGTCCTTTGTTGTGGTTCCTGTATAACAGGGACATGTTCCTCACATGTCATCAGGTACCTTGCTCCTTAACTTGTACTTTAGAGCTTAAAGAGCACATTCTGTATGTGCATATTAAAATTGATTACACCAAAATGAGAATCCAGCTCTAAAAAACATAGCCTTTTTAAAGTTTGTTCAAGTAAAATGCTATAGTCGAAGTTGCAAACAAATCTCTTGGAGGGATTAGGCAGACACCATTTTAATTTATCCATTCCAGAATTCGGTGCCAAGAACTCTACAAAGATGAAAATAAAGAAACCGCCGACTGTGCATTTTTGTTGTTGGAGCTGCTGCGGCAGCAGTCTCGGAAAAAGGAGGGAACTGCTGTGCTACCTCAATCCCACACATACTGAAAGCCTGTAAGAAGCTGGATTCTCACATCCCTTTGCCAAATAACTGGATAGCAGCTGAAATCCACCAAGTGCAGCTTTATATAAAGAAAAGAAGAAAAAGAAAAAGAAAAAAATAGCAGATGTTAGGAATAGTGACTGTACTGCAGATTATTCTAGTGTGGGGGGGTCTGAAGAGTGGAGCAAGCTATTTTTGGAGTGCCTTGCAAGGAGTAAATAATGATGTAGCTGTTGTTAAAGCTCTACATGGGGGTTCTATGTTTGTAAATGTTCCCTTCTTTGTAGACACAGGTTGGTCTTTTGCAAATGCAATGTTAGAGTTCAAATGGCAAAATGCATCTGGAATCTGCATTTAGCAAGTTCTGCTGAGATGAGCAGACAAAGGAGTCCTTGTTAGATCCTGGCAGTTGTTAAAAGACTACAACTCTCACCTGCCATCAGCAGTGAACCAGCCCAGAATGGTGCAGCTTTTTGTCATTCCTAGGTCCTCTGCAAAATGGGTTCAGTCTGCTTCCAGTTTTCTCAGATGATACATCACACTGACATGATATTAATTTTGCACTTGCATTATTGATGTAAATCTACAGTAAAGAGCTGGGACCATGGTCATTAGAGTGTCCAAGAGCAGGATAAAATTTATTTTGGGTGATGACAAGTTGTTTGGAAGCTACTGAGACAGCTGGCTTGTTATCTTTCTTTGGACTAGCCTTTCTATAGTTAATGAATGGTTAGCCTGTTGTTAAGGCGACACAAAATTGGTTGTGCTGTGTATTCAAAGCACCACAGTAACATTTTTCCACATGGGGAAACATACAATTACAACAAAAATTACCATGATTAGCAACTTAAAGTAGGAAGCACAATTTGCATACAAATATATTTTCTCATGTCTGTTTTTGAAGGCTACTTTTAACAAAATACTTGAAGATAGCTGTACCTTAAACTGTGGAGGTGGTCCCCTTGGTGGTGTCCATCAAAATTCCTGTAGTTGTTGACTTGATTGGGTAATCCTCCAGAAACTGGAATTTCCATCTGATCCCAATATAGTCAGGAATCCTGTTGTCTCTAAGTCATTTCTCTCTTAAACTAATTAGCTGAACTTTTGACAAGGAAACCATAAGGCTTATAGCTACAATTCCATGATCCTATAAATCTTTTTAGTAATTAGGCAGGAATTAAGTAACTATGGTGTATCAATATTTGCATGTGTTATCTATAATTTCCTTCCTACAATATAAACCACTCTTCCAGAATATTAAATTTTGGTGGTCTTATTGAAATCTATTTTTTTGCAGTATAGTTGTCTTTAAAAAATACTTAGTCACTACTGTGTTCAGCTCCTGCATCTCACATGAAGTGTGCATGTGTATGCACACCTATTGCATACACACACCTATTTATGTTAAAACATAAAAATGTTCTAAACTAAAGCAAAACTAACAAAAAAAAAATTAAAAAAATCCCTCCTTAACTTAAAAAATGCTGAGAGATGAAAATGAGTTGAATAAAATGAAACTTGCAAAAGTGCAAGCAGCTGCCATGAGCGTTCTGCAATAATTCATATATTTTATTGTTCTGTTTTGTTTTTTTAGATAATTAGTTGGTGTCAAAGGAATAATCATGTTGCATGAAACATTGTGAATTTAATTTCACAGTGAAAGCTGTACACTGTATATACTGCGAATTAAAAGGACAAACAAAGTCTATTACAGGGCCAGGCAAAAAAAAAAAAAAAAAAAAAAAAAAAAAAAAAAAGG
>JAWWEE010000085.1:67187831-67213882 GCA_035221455.1 Xenops minutus | reverse complement strand
GCAAAGACTGGATCTAGAAAAAATACATCTCCCCCAACATTCCTACCTTCTCCTCCACCCTGCCCCCCAACCCCTGCATAATGTTGGTCTAAATGTGGTTTCAGAATCAGCAATTCAAGATCTTTACTTTGGTTTATTTAAGGTTTAATTTTAAAACTCAGTTTAACACTGCTTTGATGAGTGAAAAGATCAGGGAATGAACTATCATTTTGACGGAAATGTCTTTCAGTAGAACTCATGATCAAGTATTAAATACTCTTACTGCTTTCAGCGGGAATATTCCCCTAAGCATTAAAGTTAAGTTCTTGTGTAAAATTCCAGATTCAGACCCTTCACTGCTCTGAGGGAGTGAATAGCACCCTGCTGATGGAAAAGAACTCGAAGAGAAAGAAAGAAATCTCTGTTGTTCACAGGCAATAATGCAAAGACAAACAAAAAGTACATTCACACACACAAGAGAACCACACGAGTCCTAGACGATAACAGCTAAGCTGAATTTTCACATTCCTTTTCTTTTTCCCATTTGTGACTTCAACAGTAGCTATACCCTTTCTATCTTGATGTCACCAGCATTTTAAATAATACCTATCAGCAGGCAGTTCATCGGGAGCTCCACAAAGAAAGTAGTTTCAAAGTTGTGTTAAAACCCCTCCAGGTTCTGAGGCACATTTGTTTTGTTAGGAGGGGATGTATGCTCAGGCGATAAGGATCTCACACCCGGGGAGGCAGCTCCGACAGACAGTTGTCATGGTGTTATTTTCTATGGACAGCTTGCTTGTTCAAGTTGAAATGTCATGTCTCTGTAGTTTTTAAGGGCGGGCAGGGGGCACGTGTCCGACCAACATGCTCCAGCGGGGTGGAAGTCTCATTTGCCCGAAGCCCGAGAGGTGTGCTGTTAACTCTTCAAATGTCATCGCAGCCTCCAAGAGCAGGTGACTCCTGTGTGTTTGCTGTGCGCACTGGAGTGGAGCCACCGCTCAGCCCTCTCTCTGTTTGCAGAATTTGGGTGGTTTCCTCGCGCATTTCTCATCGTGTCAGATGAACGCTGGCTTAGAAATCGGTCAGTTCTTTTCTCAGCCGAGTGGTTATATGTTTATTTCATTCTTGGATTGAAAACAATGCTAGAAAGATGTTCGCAGAAGTAATTTTCATGCCTGTTTCCAAGTCCACTCATAATCCCAATTTGGCATAATTTGGTTTTATACAGAAATGTAAGATCTGTTGAAGGGTTTTTTCCTTTCTGTTTTTTTTTTTCACCATTTGAAGATCCAAAAATCACAATATTTTGCCCCAACACCAGTACGTCTCTTCACAGATCAACAAATTGGTTGACACACCCAATGCAAATCCTAGATATCCCTTAATACTAGGAGGCCACGTTGAAAGTCTCCCTGTAGCCTTGTCTTCCCCAGTCTGAACAATCCCAACTCTTTCAGCCTTGTCTTCATAGCAAAGTTCCAGCCCTCTGATTATTTTTGTGGCCTTCTCTGAATCTACTTCAATAGGTCCATGTTTTTTTTTCTTGTCCAGGGGACCCTGTAACTGAAACACAGTAAAAGTGTTTGGATGCTTAGCACCACAAAGAGGTGTCTTCCTGGATTTTTTTGGAAAGCACTAGAGCACAAATAGTTTTGAATCAGCATTTAGACATTAGAGCATGTTAAAAAGTCTTAGCAAAACCTTGTTGTTTTAGATACCTAACAGTTTCCATATCTTCCCTGGGACTCCAGAAACATGATGGAGCTCTGCTGAAGGCCTTGGAATCAAGCTGCCTAACTCCTGTCCAGAAAAAGGTTGCCTCTTTCTCTTACAGATTAGTATTTGAAACAGAATTCCTCTTATAGTAATCCTGTATATAAAAATACTTGGCTTTCATCCCTTCTTTGACTATTATACAGCTCTTCCTGTTAAAACAAATAACTGATACATCTAACTGGTTTCAGCAGGGAAGAAAAGAGTAGGTGGTCTCATTAAGAAGCTTTGTTTCACAAGAAAAACATTTCTCATTGTCTTTGCCCAGTGATATAAATGACCTTTGCCATGGAATTAATGAATGTATAAATCTTTCATAATATATTTTAATGCCCTGCTGGTAGTAATCTTTAGTATAAAGCAAGGCAAATCAAAAAGATTTTCAAACAAGAAATTTATTATTAAAAGCATTCAATTCTTCTATTTTTATGAAAGAAACCTGGAAGGTTTTTTTTTTATTATTTTATCCTCTATATTATATGCAATAATAGAAGATCACATTTTCTTTTTTTTTTTTTCTTAACTGTCAGACCAGCAACCTATCTCCTTGTCCTACACAGAATTATATCTCCAAATGAGGATAGTATACTGACTTTTCACTCAGATGTATGTTCCCCCCCAAATAAAAGCAGAAGCTTCCACAGAATAAAAGCAGAAGCTTCCACAGTCTTTATACAGTTCTGCTCTGAAAGTTGTGTGAGTTGCATAGCTTGAGCATTTTATTTTCTTATATTTTTCAATCTCTATATCAAATTTGCACTAGAAACAAAGTACCGTCCTGGCTAAGATTCCTGGAGAGCTCTGCACTACATCTCTGTACTCAGAACAAAGCTGGCAGGCATAGGACAGCAGTGATGCCTCATCTCTTATCTACTGCAACACTCACACCAGAAATGAGAGGTCTGATTCAAGACACGATTTTATTTTTCCCCGTCTGACTTAATTCAAGCGTATGTCTATAAAGTCCTTGGTTAGTTGATTTTTTGGGGGGCTTGTTGTAGTTTTAGGTTGTGGGTTTTTTGTTTTTTTTTGGTTGGTTGGTTGGTTGGTTGGTTGGTTAGGGGTTTTTTGTTTGTTTGGTTGGTTGGTTTTGTTTGTTTGTTTGTTTGTTTTTCTTTTCATTCCTGCCAGGGTGCCAAAAAGAAAGCCGGATTTGTTGGGTCAGAGACAGAGTGTGTCTAAGCAATGTGAAAATTAAGATACTTGAGTAGAAAGTCCTGAAATCTGTTTATTGCATAAAGATCTTATTTATCTAAATATTAGTGGACTGCTGTTTGTTTGCTAGCTATGTGCTATATACTTAATTCTCCAAACACCCTCAACACACATGAACACTGAGAAATCTGAATTTCAGTTCTTCAGTATATCCAAAAAGGAAAGTCTGAAGATAATAAGCCTCTTTCCTCAGTTTCCATGGTGAATAGTTAGGAAACACATTGCCTCTTACAGCCAAAACCCCTCTCCTGAAAAGAGTGAAGACCACAGGAAAAAGGTGCAAATGCCCCACCTTTTATGGAATAACTTTACAGGCAGAATTCAGGAACTCAAGCTTCAACTCAGTAAAGTGATATGAAACTGAACTGAGCACCTGTTGATTGGGCCAGAAGGAGCAGAAAGAGGTGGGAAACCCTGTCTCTCCTAAATTAGTTAGAAGTGAATCACATATGATCTGTCTCAGCAATACAGCCTGTTTAAGTCCCCTTGTGCCAAGAGAGATATAAATCTCACCTCTTCTAATTCCCAGGAAAAACACAAACTATTTTAAATGAGGAATGGGCAGGCTAGATGGTGCCTTCTCATGGCTTTGAAGCTTTGTCACCGAGGAGCAGATAATTTATACATTATAAAATCAGAGACCAACTGTTATAGTTATATTAGTATGTAATTGGAAAGTTACCTGCCAGTGGTTAATTTACATTTTAGAAAGACTATAATTTATTCATTATCTTTATAATTTATTTGTTTGGGGTTTTTTGTTTGTTTGGGTTTTTTTTGTTTGTTTGTTTTTTAGATAAAGTATTGGCTTTCTCTCTCTTGCATATAGATCTCTTGGTTTTATTTCTATACTTTTATCATTCCTCCTGCCTGGTCAAGGATCTTTTACTGGAAAATTAGGCTAAATACTTAGAACCAGACATATATTACCTTTTCTCTACCCAACCTTGCTGCTTATGATATTGTTCCTACTTTTGCTGCTCTCTTTTATTTATCTGACTGAAGAGCTTTTTTTGTTATTTGTTTTAATATACTTTGAAAGGCCTAACTCAGCGTGGCTGTTGGCAATTCTTACATTATTTCTACACTTCATGACCTCTAAGGTGTACCTTTATTTGCTGATCAATCCTTTTTTTCCCTCAATTTCTCGTAGGCTTTATGCTTACTCTTAATGTCCTTTCTGAGGTGGCTATACATCCAAATGCCTTTGCAAACCTTTTCTGAAAGTTTTGTTCTCACTTGCTTGATGTGCAAGTTTCAGATAACTTTTCACTGCTGACTTAAAGAGTTTGGAGGAATCTGTCACACTGCAAGCCCCTGAACTCATTGCTTCCATTGACTTCACTTGCTTGTTCATGTAATTTGTCAAAGTTTTCCCTTTTGAAATTGAGTAACCCAGCTGAGGACCTGCTTTCACTTATTTTCCATTTAATTCTTATCCAATCAATTTATGACTGCTGACTGCAAGGATATTTCAATATTATTATTATTTTCAGTAAGTGCACAGGATTAGAGAAGTATTTAGCAAGCTAGTTGAAGCAGGAGCAGTAATTCCAGCTGGGCATCTGGAAATCATTGTCATGTCCCTTGTGCATGTTGAGATCAACACTACTTCTTATGTTTGTCAAACATTTATATTTGTGGAAGTCATTGAAATTATTGTGCAAATGCCACATTGTCTTGGCATGTAGATGCTACCTATGTATTTGAAATACTGCTGGTTGATTTTAAATACATATAGAGCATGATGTTTTAGGATGATCTGAATGTTCCAATCATGATTCACAGCTGTATTGTACATAATGCACATTCAATACAGTGAAATAAATGAGTTTTAATGCAAAGTTACATATGGTAAATATGCAAGACTTTGTCTTTATCAGACAGTCTTGCTGTCTGACTTTGGCTTTGGTTGCATTGAGGGAAAAAATTTTGCCTACAGCATCTGAGCACTATAGTTGGTTCCATAAGAATCCCAGTATAGATGCAAGGCAAATTCACATGAAAATGTTTCTTTCCTTTTCACTAAATCACTGATATGGTCATACTCAGTGCATTTGCCTTCCCACAGAACTTTCAGTAAGGTAGGATTCATCTAGCTGCTGATGTTGTACATATGCAGAGCTGAGACAAACATCTGAAATTCTTGTCGTCTGTGGAAGGAATCAGACACTCTTAAAGGGCAGCATGCATCTTGTCCTAAAAAAGATATTTAACAGGAAACTGGTGAATGATGCTTAAAGTGCCTCATTTCTTCTTATTGCTTGTGGAAAAGACCTAAAATGCCTGATTCTGATTATGTTATATGTCTCGTAGACATCTAAAATTACATACTGTGAGCCTTTCTCTTCCCTTTTTACCTTTTTCTTCTTACTTATATCCTTAGTTACTTGTCATGCTTATGTCTACTTACAAGTCTAGCTCTAATAAATATTCCAGCTTTATTTAAATAACTACTTGAACACATGTCCTGCAACTTCTGCAGCAAGTAATTTTCCCTGTCACCTTTACTGTTGTCATGTCCATTGCTATTTAATATAGCATTACCAGCTTTTCTTTCTTGTCCATGTTTTTAAAGAATGCCAACAAGCAGGAACACCACTCCCACCAACATCTGTTAAGAAACCATACAAACAAAGAAAGTCCCTAAATTAACAACAGTCAAAAAACCCCCAAACCTTTATTTTATTAGACTTTGGGGAATCCCTTTAATTCTTTGAGCTTGAGTTTGTAAGACTCATTTTTAGGTTCAGCCTACTTTTAAGCTTGTGTTTTAGCTGTGGATAAGCTGGTTGAGAAGTTGGGCTCACACAGGAGCTTGCAGGGGCTGCTGTTTACTGAATGCATCCAGACCAGACAGAGCTTTGCAAAAAGGACCCCAGAGCAGGTAAGACTGGCTACAGACAAAAAGGAACACTCATTTACCTGCAAGACAAAAAAGATTTATTCTTTTCTCACCAAGGAATAGGTTGAAAGTTTAATGTTTGGCCTCTGTTGGCATTTGAATACAGTTTTGCTCTTCAAGAAGCCTTTGCAACATCAGGTATGTTGCTGGGTCACCTTGCTTGCTGTTAATTTTTTCCATTTTTATGGCAATAAGTCCTACCACTAGTGAACTTTTACCACCTTTAGGATTATTGAAAACAGAAAAACTTCTAAGATATTGCAGTGAAGGAGTCTTCTAAATGGCATCTTTTTTCTCTCACTACAGATTATTTCTATTCAAATGTCCTTCAGTTGGAAAACATTTGTGGGGAGTTGAGAATAAAATTGTATATCACAGAAAACATTTAATTAAGTAGCTTTGTTTGGGTTCTATCGTCAAGGTCTCTATTGCTTTACTTGCCCAGGGAAAGGAAGCAAAGCAAATTTAATTGATCCTACAGCAATCAAGAGGCCAGTGAAGCACTGACACCATGAAGGTGTCAAAATGCTAGTAGTTTATCAGACCTCTCCTAAATTAATTCTTCAGTCAGAAAAAAAGAGATTATTTTAAAAAGTAGTAAATTCTCTTAACAATTTGGTGTAGAAGAGGGGGAAAGCTTGGCAAAAAATGCAGAAGTGAAATTAGGAGACTAAAACAAACAAAAAAGATAATTAGGCTAACAGTGTATTGGGTAGTGTTTTTCCTTTGAAAAACTCATCCACCGATTGACATTTTTGAAAAAAAAATAATAAAAAAAATATATATACATTAAGGGAATATGGAAAATTCCCTTGATTGGGCCAGAATAAAATTTCTATTTTTTTTTTCCCAAGTCTCTCAGCCTCATGCATCATCCCATCTTCATAAACATTATAGCTTCAGTGGCACACTATGGATATTTACCACTGAATCAACGAAGAACTGAACTTTCTGCTTCTTTTTTTTCTGATTCCTCCACAGCCATTTTGCTCCTTTGTGTGTGAGTGTGTGTATGTTTTTCTTGGCTTATCACTTGTCTCTGA
The DNA here is from genome assembly GCA_035221455.1 of Xenops minutus. Lineage (NCBI taxonomy): Eukaryota > Metazoa > Chordata > Aves > Passeriformes > Furnariidae > Xenops > Xenops minutus. Next base: position 67,206,967 of record JAWWEE010000085.1, on the reverse strand, counting down.
GATCTACTGCACTGCGTGGTTATCAGCATGATAAGAAGAGACAGCCTGTCTAGTTCTGCCCAGTCTTAAAAAGACTGGTAAAGAAAAGGGGCCTGACTAAATAAACCAGATGACATCCCAGACCTGGGAAGAGAGCCAGGGTCCAGAGCAACATCTGCTATGGCCAGGCTGCCAGCCTAAAGCATCCATCCGTGACTGACCAGCCGCCTTGGATCCTGAGAACATCAACAGCACTTTATTTCCCCTACCTTTGTCACCCTTTGTTGGTTTTTTTTGTTTGTTTGTTTTTTTTCCCCCCCCCACTGCTGTCTAGTGTTTTGAGAAAAGCAAGGGAAATGACCACAGTTCACAACTCAACATTAAATGTGAAAAGCAACCCTTCTCTCCTCACTGAGGAAGAGTATTTGACAAGATAAGAGGCTTTAATGCCATCCTTTATTCTAAATAAAGGAATCTGGCACATTTTGGCACATTTTCAGTATGTACATTTTTCATAGCCACTCAATTTTTGGTTTAAGATATGTTTTCATTCTTTGCGTGTTTGTGGTTAATTTATCCTATTCAGGGACAGATGTATCATGGATTGAAATAAGGAGGTTTTCTCAATGTGGCTTTGAAAACAGTGTGTCACTATAGGGGTACCATCTGCTATACTAAGCAGAACCCATATAGGAGATCTAAAGCCTTGCTTTCCAACTGGTAAATAAACACTTGCTATTCAGACTGTATCTAAAAATCGTGATGAATTTTTTAACGTATTTTCCATCAGCTGAAATCCATAAGTCATGCTTGACTGTTTCTGTGACAGAAGCATCTTAAGATATTTTTCTGTTTTGAGCTAATTTATTCTATCTAAACTAGGAAAAAAAAAAAAAGTAAGAAGCCATCTCAAATTTCTTACCTCTTTCATTTTTTCTCATGGCAAAAATGTATAAACTGGATATTATCCCTTGGGGACTGCATGCAGAGAATATAGGGGGGTGGGGGGGAAGGAATATGGGATGCGAGTAGAGGTGAAATAACTTAGTTACAACTTTGATCCACAGAGAATTTCCTTATTTGAGAACAGTTTTTTGTTTTTTTTTTTTATTCCAACTCCTATTTTTTTTTTTTTTTTTTTTTTTTTTTTTTAATTATGGATGCAGCCACTATGCCCTTCAGTGTGGACAAGAAGGGCAGCAGGACTGTGGGATGAAACCCTAAGAGTGTTTGTATCATTCAGTCCCAGTGCTGGGTCAGGCTGCCAGCCAAGGCAAAAGGACCAGGGAAAGAGAGCTGTCACTTGCATACGATCTCAGTCAAGAGACACCTTGTGGAGAGTCCAGGTAAGATGTGAACCCATTCTTGGTGATACTTGAAAGCTTGATCCAAGATTCCCTGAAGCAAATATAAATACAGAAATTGTTTTCAGGGGGTGCTTGAAGCAGCATGAACTTAGCACACTGAAATAAATGGGATTGAATCAGTTACAGGAACTTCAAGGGTGAAAGGAGGGACTCCTGAGGGCCTGAAAAGTAATAAGAATAATCAAAAAGGGGGGGACAGAAGAGCAGGAGCTGGGTGGCAGATGTTTGCTTGCTTTAAAGAATAAAAGGAGCAATCACAAAAATCGATAGTGAGCCTTATTAAAGGTGAGCTGGGTGCTTTCATTTTGATATTTTCTTTGGTGGTATTAGGCTTAGATACCTTACAGGTCAGGTATTTCAGACCCAGCATCTCTAGAGATCCCCTGCTTGTATTGCAAAGCATTCCCTCCAGAAATCTGCCACTTTCAAATGTACTTTCTAGTTCTGAGTTGGGGGTGAGAAGAGAAAGAAAAAAAAAGGAAAAAAAATGGAAAGAAAAGGAGACAGAGAGAGAGGAGAAAAAAACCCAAAAAACAAGGATGAAAAGGAAGAAGAGGCAGGGAAAGAGGAAGAGAGGAAAGGATGAGAGGAAAGGAGGAAGGCAAGGGTCTCCTTGTTCCATGGCAATGTATGTCTCCTTATTTTCAGTTTTCAGATTCATTCAATTTTTCTCTTGGACTCTGTGCTCCTGAGCAATCTGTACAATTTCTCTAAGGTGAAAACCTCCTCTTAGAGAGCTGCGGTGAATATTATCCCTGGGTCTCAAAAATGCCAATAAGAGAACAAATAATATTTGTTCATGATAGTCTTCAGTGCAAATGATGACTGATTAGTGTTATGTGTGACACCAACAGAGACAGTAATCAAGGTTACTTTAGCATTGATTTTTTACAGAGGTGAAGCCTCTTTGATGTATTACTCCATCAACACCTTCAGAGCCAAACTTTGCACATGAAATTAATCCCAATTAATTAGAACATTTGTAGACAGTGCTGGGCCCTTTTATGTTACAAAATAAATATTAATTCAGTGGCATTTTTTTCACCTTGTGCAGCTTGTGTGGCTAGGAAGAGAAAAAGAACCCTATTGATCAGTGCACTGAAATATGTTAGAAAGTTTTGGCATCTGAGGTGGTCTGAGAGTCTGCTTGCCTGAAATCAGCTCAAGGCCAAAAGGAGGAATTCAGCAAACTGGTTCCAAATCGTATTGGCTTTACTAGCGCATTTAGTCATGGAAAAAGTATCATTTCTGATATATGAAAGGGGGTAAAGTTCCAAGTTATACGTATTTTCACAAAATATACCTAAAACAGTGGATTGTGACACTGCCCTGCAGGGAAGATGTGCTATGAGTGCAGAGGCATCTTTGCAATTCAGAAATGTATTTGTTCAGGAACATCTAGTATTACTGATGTCTTTACTAGCCAGTGTGATGACTGAATACCTGTGACCTATGTTAGGCTGTCTTCAACTGACTTCCTTTGGAAAGGGAAGAAGCCATGTGTATCACCACTACTCCTTTGAAATTGACCCCAAAAACCTTTTTTCTTGTGTGATACCGGTTTCTTCTGATTCCCAGAGTCTTGGGCTCTAATTCTGATTCCCAGATGTACGTGGTATGGGACTGGGAAGAAAGATGAACAAGGTAGAGAGGATTCCCATTACTTTCTAATTGAGACATTTAATACGTGATGTTGTAATCCTCCCCTGCTAGTGCATACTGCTTCTTCATACTGAATGTATAGGGAACTTTGCCTGTGAAATTATACTGGGGTCCCAGCTTAGGCTATTGAACCCTCTACACTCAGGCAGTATAGTCTTGAACCCACTACACTCAGTCCTACCCCTAGATACAGTCTCCCATCTTGATTACTGAAGTGTGAAGAGGGTGCGAGAAAATGATACAATTTTTTTTCAGCATGTGTTGAAGATGAGAACTGTGGCTACAGTCAGTCTCGTTTTTCATGGAGTCAAAAAATATAAAATAAAACCCAAACTGACAGTTAAAAACATCCCACTTTAAACATCAAGTAAGTTGTCAAAATTCTGTGTAGGAAAAGTAACAATAAAGAGTCTCAAACTTGATTAGTCTCTTTGGAACCTCATCAAAGGATAAATAAATGAGTGTTTGCATTATTACAGTAATGCTTGGATGGCCATTTCCTCACCAGATTTAGTCATCACATAACATTATCACAGAAACAATAAACCCTTTCTACAGCCCATTATTCTCTGAAAGGAAGATTTTGAGACCGTTCTCTGCTCATATCTCAGCCTAAGATATCTGAGTGGCACCAGTGAGGAGAGCCAGTGAAACAAACATCGGTCCCATCCTGGGGAGGAAATGCAAAGTGATGTAGAGAGAAGGCTGCAAGAGAAGGTGACTTTAATGAGCCCGTGTTTCGTTCCAACTTGAGAGAGGAAAACTAGCTGGGGAGTAAACTCCCAGAGACCTCAGTGTGCATAGGAACTGGTGGATGAGGCTCTGCTGCTGTATGATGACAGCTGTGGCGGGGGCTCTGCAGGAGCATGTGCTGCTGCAGGCGCATAGTCAGCACTATTAGCATTTGCCTGAAGCAGCAGTAACTCCTGCTGGAATATCTGTCCCTGAATGCCAAGGATTGTCAGGATGACAAGGATCCTCACTTCTCCAAACTCCAATTCAATACCTCAGTGTTATCGTTATTGGGGTCCCAGATAAAGATAAAGGATAGGACAGGATGGAAGCAACACTAACAGGCACCAATCTACACCAGTCTACTTATTGTCAGTCTGCTTCCTTAATCAGTAGGCTGAGCCAACAGGTTTAATTGAAGAGCAGAAGAAAGGTCCTGGTCCTACTTGCTCTAAATTGACTACTCATTTCTGAACACCCAAGGAATCTCACACAGAGGATTTGGATTTGAATTCCTGTCCCTTGACACTAAGTAGAGCAGCAGGAATGTAACTTGTGTAAACTCTTGGAAACTGCAGTGGGGTCACACTGATATAGAATGAAAGTGAATCTAGAGAGGTAGAAAGATGATCAATAGTCTGAATGTCCACTCGTATTGTATGGGTGACTGAATCCTGCTGATAAAAGATTCTGAGTCCAGTTACATGTTCTTTCAACATCCAAAACAATGAGGTCTGTAGGTATCAAATGCATTACTGCTGATAATAAGGATGATGAAAGACAGGGATATATGGTCAGAATTTCCTCAGTATCATGGCAGTAGATCTCTTGTTAATTTTGTATTGTAAACTTCTTGTTAGTTTACCTCTGATTCATAGTGGTGTTAACGAGCAGAAACATTTTGTGCATATATACATCATTAGTATTTTGAGTGTATCCTTGTCTTTGGATTTGCATGTGAATATGAAATAATTCTATGCAAGTATGGGATGGGATTTAATTGTTTTCTCAAACAATGTATCCTTATCTTTTTGGAAGCAGTTCAGACCATCAAAGAGTTGTTGTTGATGAACTCACTAATTAATTTCCAATACTTAACCTTGTATTTTGCTTCATTACTGGTACTCTGTTCCCCCAAGTTTTGCATTTGGTATCAGAAAGTTCATTTAGAATCCAGTCAATCTTCCAATACTAGCTCTGCACTTTAAATTTTTTATTCAGTAAAGACACAATGGGAATAATGTTTGTATCTGCCAAGGAGATGCATGAAAACTTGTGAGTTGCATTGTCTAGAGATAAAACTCCAAACAACCTAAAAAACAAGACCTAGGAAGGAAAAAAAAAAAAAGAAGAAGGTGGATAGAATAAAACTAAATTACCAAGGTGACTGGCTATTACGTTAAAATAATTTATAGGCAATCAACAAGTTTATAAAAGCAGAAAGCCGAAATCTTAGATGAGGATTAATTTTAAAATTTCTCATTAAATAATTTTTTTTATTGTATTTTATTTCCTTCAATGCTTTAGTTTTTGCTTGCATTATTACCTGAGAAGGTCAGGAGACAAATACATTCAGAAAGAAGTGGCAATTCAGTGTTTAAATGTCAGTCTTGCATCTGATGATCTGCCTAAGCATGAGGTCCAAGACACCTGGATTTCCTTCTGAGCTGGGGAGTGCTTGGAGGCTTCAATCCTGCTCTGTAAGAGGGAATGATGTGGAGAAAATCAAAACGTATTTCATGCTGCTCAGTCCCCACCCCTCTAATTTGTGTAACTTCACTCTCTGAAACCAATTCATGTAAGCAAAAGGGTCTAAAAGCACACAACGAGGCTAATTAATCAACAGAGAAGCTTATGGTTTTGGTGGATTCTCTTTCAGTGAAGATCTTTAAACGAAGATTAGATGCTTTCTGTTTTGTCTACAGGAATACGTGCTCCCAGAGTTGGAACAGGATCAAAGTCAGGAAGTGCCAGAATTATTTCAGAGATTATAATATATCCGCTGGCCTTACATTTTTTGAATTCTTATTTTCGCAGTGTGCATCACTACTCTGTAGTTCTTCAGATATATGGATTATGAAGACTGTTGTTGGTGGTGACATTAAGCCTTCTCTATGAACAGTACATTTGTATAAACAGGCTGTGTCTGTCTCTGCAATGTCGCCTGGGAACTCTTCTGGGCTTTGGGTAAGGATGTACATCTTGGCTGTGATTTGCCTGTAGGTAGGAAAAGATCTGAATTCGTACCAGTGCTTTTGATCTTGTACCACTGCTTTCACTCTCTTCTTTCTCTTCTGTGCACTGATTTCACATAAGGAAAAAACCCAGGTAATCCAGCAGGGCTGAAGTCACGGAGGGCCTGGCCATCTTCCCAACCTGGGTAATTTGGGGAATCAAGACCTGTGAGCACAGCATTGGCTATGCCACAGGTTATTTTAGTTTGGTCTCCATCCAATTATAACATATTTCTCTGTCTTGAATATGCATCTGTCATCCTGTTTTGGCTCTCTTTGGGTTCTTCTATTATATTCTCTTCTAAGAGACAGAGAGAACGCCAGAGCTCCCAGATCTGCTTGTGTGGGTTTTGATGTAAACATGTAAGGAATGCCACTAAATCAGTTCTAGTACTCTATGATGTCTAGACAATTGCGTTAAGAAGCGAGACAACAGGTGAGTTGGAAGAAAGAGAAAAGAGTTGAGAGGGTATTGCAATGCAGCATTATGATTCTGATCATCAGTCTGAAGAACTCATGTAGAAACTCCTACCAACTTTGGTATTGAAAGACAGTTTAGGAACAGCCTGCAGGTTTTCACTAAAAAAAAAAAAAATCATTAAGATGTGGTTGTAATATCCAGAGTCCTTGTTTGGTCCATTCCTACATGTGAGAAAAATGTATTGTCAATATGTTAGTGACACTCTCAGCAGTTCCTCTGGGGATTTTTCACAATTTCCTAAAACCATTCACTGGACATGCCTTCCCTTGGGACTTTATTAACTGTTGATACAATTTTTTATTTCAGGAAATTTTGCAGTGGAATATATTCCATATTCTCAACCACACATACTATATGTTAGTTGCTTAAATTTTGCATCTCGATATTTTCATGTTATGAGAAAAGAGACATCTCGTGACTGAATTCATAACATATCAACTTGTGACTTTGATTGGTTGCACATTACATGTTTACTGCCTAGTAGGTATCATGAAAGATTTCACTGTATCCCACATATCCTACATCTTCATGGATATGGTGGAGAGGAGAAGGCATGAACTCCTTTAAAGGAATAGGAACAATTTCCACCTGGGACAGAAATGATGGCTGATATCATCACTGGACATTCTCTTCAGCTGCTGGGTTTGAAGACAAAGTTCCTTTTGACTTTCACAGTACGGTGCCACATATGTTCTGGGAGAATACAAATATGTAAATGAAATACTAACTTTCATTTTTTTTCCCTTTTGCCTTGAATTTCTGTGATTTAAATTGGGCCAGGTAGAAAATTATTGATTCTATCTTCCAGTTTTCACCATTCTAGAACTTGCCTTAACCAAGTTGGGAGGGCTTTGACAGTTCCAACTCCTCAGCAAGAGAAATCCTGTTAGAACCATAAAACGTGAGGCAAGATCAGTCACAGCTGTCCCTCAAGATCAAACTAAAAGGCTCCAATCAGATGGAAGACTTAGAGAAATATCCTTTTGTCTTCACTTTTTTACTTTATTTTTTTTTTGAGCATTTAGAGTTGATCTTTATTGGCATGAATGCAAAAGCATATTATGAACTTGGATGCTTGAAATTGCACAAAGTGAATTTCAAATAGCATATTCATTTAGAATAATCTGAATTTGCAAATCATGCTGCATTAGTAACTCCCATAGTTTACAAAAGGGAATAATATGGCAGGAGGGATGTAATTATACAAAGCAAACAACCAAATGAACAAGCACACATTCAAAGTAAAAACAGATTACCATGGACTCTGCAAGATCCTCATTCAGGAAAACAAGTTTCACAAAAATAAAGAAATTCAAATGCCAACCATATGAAATAATAAAGAAAAAGAAGCCAAACTCAGCAAATTAGTTATTTGGAATTAGATAAATCTAATTCTATTCTTCCCCAACACATGCTGAGTATAGACATCAGCTAAGACTGTTTATTGGTGCCTAATGACCCACTGCTGTCCATGAATCACAGTTTTACTAATACAGACATAACTTAGTAATTTCTTTCCCACTCAAAGTTTTTAAATCTTTGGGGGATGTTTAACTTTAAAACTGTCCAGGGATAAAAATTCAAGAGGCCTTATCCCAGTGTTTAACTGATTTTGGAACAGATTGCCTAGGAAGTTTCATAATTGCTGTTATAGAGAAGCAACTTCTTAAGTGCTATGAATATCTAAATTAAACAGGAAAAAAAAAAAATGTGCTGTGTCAGGAAGATCTAGAGTTTCAATCATAGTCTCTCACTGATATAAATATATACATATATATATAATTTGTGAGTTATAGAGAAGCATATATATATATCTAAATGAGAAATATATGCATATATGTATAGGCAGACTGTTTACCTCGTCGTGCAATACAGATCATCCAGTTAGCTCTAGAGTTATGAGTCACACGACTCATTGCGGAAAAAGAAGAGAAACCCCTTTTGTTTCAGTTAGCATGTATGCTGTTTAGCCTATTGATACATGGTTTATAAGAAGAGCTTAACAGTGAAATAATTTTGGATGATACCTGAAAAATCCCCGTTTAGGAGTGACAGATCTGAAATGGCCTCTGAGGAACTGTAGGGAGATCTCACAGCACTCACTGGATAAGCAACCAAATGGCAGATAAAATCCAGTAGTAATTAGTGCACTTGGGGTCAGCTATGCATGAAATATTTGGGCACCTCATTCCCACAGCCTCTCAAGATTTTTATATCATTGAATCCTTTGAGAGTCCAGGCCAAAGTAAATTGCCCAAGGTCACACAAAAAGCCTGTGGCAAAGTGAAAGATTCAACCCAGCTTTGCTGAGGCCTCCTACAGCAACTTTAAGCATAAGACCATCTCTTTTTGTCCTTCATCATGCTTAAATTTTGGACCTCTTTGCAATTATCTGTAGACGCCAGTAAAATTCCATGACACATAGCACTAAAGAAAATATGTCTCTATTTATCCTCACTCCAAATAAAGTAAAATACCTTCCAGAGCTTTATTTTTGCTGGCAGGGTTCTCCCAAAACCCTCTCAGCTGCACATTTCAGACTCAGTATTTAATACTAGTGATGCAGTTCCATTTCCATAATTCAGCTGTTCAATCAAGGTCCTCCACCTTTTTAAATGTGTAAGTCATAAATATGAAAAAAAAAAAATAAAATACTGTGTGCAATCTTTGCTGACTGAATTAAAAGTCTTAAACTTTCCATGCTATGAGGACTGTGAAGGATTTGGCAGAAATGGTGCTAACAATTAAAGCAGCCAGAGACAGATTAAATTTGCTGATGACAGCTCATTTCTGAGATGGTTACAGCAAAAGTCTGATAAACGCTTATCTGAAATTCACAGTTTTGATGAGGCTTCTGCTTGTACCAGGAGAAAATGAAACACTTTAAATAGTATGTGATCCTAGGGAAAGGTCTGCTTGGTATTGCAGGGGGAGGCTAGGCATTTCTGCTGCAGTTATGATTGTGAATTATTATAACCCTTTGTTTTCACAGCAGGAAAAATAAGTCTAAACTGTGTCTTGTAAGTGAAACCAAGGACAATTTTCATCTCCATAGAAAGTTTTCAATGTTTAAGCAAAGGGAGGGAAAAAAAAAAAATGTAGGGGGGGATATATTTGAGCCTACAGAAATGTGGGGTTTTAAAATATTTTTTTGCATACATTTATTTAATGGGAGTAAGCCATCTCAGAATGTATTACGAATTCCTCAGATCCAAGGGAAATAACATACTGAATGTAGCAGTCCTGACAATACTCTGGTGTGAAGTGCATCAGCACACATGGAGTGTTACAGGAGAAGCAGCTGAACCCTGAAGTATGAACTCAGTTGGTTTGAATGTCTACAGGTCTATTGTGGTTCCTGCACCAGAGCCCTGTACCATTTGAGCCCTGTGCCACCAGCCTCATAGCTCTCTGTAAGACTTTGCACTGGAAAGTTTAGCAGAAAAATTAAAACACCAGGTCTGGTCCCTTGGGCTGAGCATGAATATAAGGTTTTAATCAACTCCAGTTGTTCTTAAGATGCTTTCCTTAGGTGAGAAAAAGTAAGGTGTACAGCTGGATCATGCCACAGAAAAAGCCAGAAACAGGTAGAGAGATGTTATTCCAGAAGGCAATCAAAGCCATGGAGACATTAAATGAAACAGAGCTAACTAAAAAGGAACTGATGGAGAAAAACCCTTTTGCACACATGGTACAAATAGACAGTGGGACTCATTGTCAGGGGACCAAGGATTTAGGCACAGTCTTTAAAGTTATTGGCACTTAAATTGCTAATGTGTCCTCTGGAGGGTGTTTTTAAAGGTCTGTAAGAAAAATATTAAATGTCTGTGACAGAAATGAGTAGGAAGGATACTAAAGAGTATTTTTTTCAAGTCAGAGCAACATCCAACTCAGAGACAATAGGTAGTGAAGATCTGGGGGGGTGGGGGGGGGGAGGAAACACCAAAATGCTCAGCTTTGTCCACAAAGACATTTTCTGTACTTTTAAGTGGCCTGTTTGGCCAGACTAATCCAGGCAAAGTTTGTGCTTGTTAAATTAAAAAGATATGAGAAAAAGATTGAAGATGCAAGAAAAAGAAACAAGAAAAAAGCAGAGGAAAGAAGGAGACAAGTAGAAGAAGAAAAGAAGAAGAGAAAGAAGAAGAGGAGAAAGAAGAGGAAGAGAAGAAAATGAGGCCATAATATTTTTGAAATTAAAACAAAATTGGTTAAAGCTGTAGCATACAGACACCACTTTCTTATACTGCATTTTATATATTAGATTACTCACACAGGGATTTAACTAGACACATATCTTTTATTAAAATCGTATAAATAAAAACGTGTTCTTCCACCCTCCAGCATGTTTACAGATGCATTTATTTATTTTATAATATTCTATTCAATTAAAGATCTGCTGTTACAGGAATAAAACTTTCCAAGATATTTATACTACCAAGATAAAATTGGGCAGGTTTGCAGTGACACGGTTGACACCCAAACCTACAGTCTGCACATACGATTTGTGCATAAGTTGGCTGTTGCACAGTTGTGTTATCTGCTCAACAGGGGCTGACAAACTCAGCACTCAGTAAATTTGAGTATATTGGTGGCTGTATCTTGGTAGCTCCTTTCCTGTGGAAACAGAAGGATTTTTATTTCCTGGGAAGCCCTTAATTTTTATTCAGTTGAACTTGGGCAGCAGTGCAAGAGGAAAATTCAAATGTTGATGTGAACTTTGGCTTCTTTGTCCCTCCAGAGAAAACACAAGGAGGAAAAATTGAAGGAGTCAAACATTGTCAGAACTCCTGGCCCTCGGTTTTTTTGGCTTTGCTCTAGGACTGCCTTTGGCTCATGAGTTAACCTGTCCGTGGCAAAGAGCTTTTCCTTGCATCCCAGTGGCCATTCACTGCTCTGCAATTCTGATAACCACATCAGTTTCCACTTAGATCACTCCAGAGTTCACACACTTTTCCATTATACAAAATATGCCACGTTTTCTATTTTTTGAATAACTAATCAATTTTGATTTTCCTGTGGATGAAAGATGATTTTCCCCTGTAACATTGCTATTAGCATTTCTCTCCCCCCCACCCCCCCCATTTTTTGTAAATGCATGTAGGCTTCAGACTTCTGTTTGGAGCTAGTACTCTTCAGATTACTTTGAAAACAAAATTTTTCTTTTGGACATTTTTTGGTTACAACAGTATATGAAGAACACAAGGATTTGGTCTTTATTAGAGACTAACCAAATTTTCCAGACAAATGTAAATTTCTAGTTTAGTGTTCCCCATATACTTTCTTCTGTACATCATAAAACCAGAAAGAACAAATTATATTTGTAAGTTGAGTTTGTTTTCAGAAAAGTTCAGATAGAGATTAAATTCCCTTTTAAAATTATTTGACCTCTGAATTCCTCCTTTTTTTTTTTTTTTTTTTTTTTTTTTAACTGTTAAAAGTAAACAAAAAAACAAAAAAGAAAAAAAAATTGCAAAATGAAATTTAAAAAGACCAGCCTTATTATATGTCAGAATGTGAAATTATCCGTTCTTTTTGCTACTCCTGTACTGGAACGTACACGACCAGAACAGTTACATTTTCAGAAGGAAAATACCTTATTCATTTGAGGATGGACATCCTTCTCACATTGCAGTTTCTTTGAGTGTCAACATCCTTTAATTATAAGCAGAATAGCCAAGAAAATCCATATATCTGTGAGCAAATGGAAGAACTTAATTTTTTTTTTATTATTTTTTTTTTTTTTTAAGTCAGTGGTCTTCATTGCATCACAATGTTTTCAGTCTCTTTATTTGCTGCTGTTTATGAATGGACAGACAGTAGCTGAGAAGCCAAGTGATCAGACAAATGCATATGAATGAAATAACAGTAATCAGTGTTAGTGCTGAAATAAATATTTGCATCAGTTTCTGATGGGCAAGTGCTATAAAAATTAAATTACAGCTAAAATTTTATTTTCCACTCAGGTTTAGGGGTCATTACCATGGTAGATTCAGTAGTGTTAATAACATCACAAAATTTTAGAGTTAAATTTTACTCTCAGTGTGTGACACTGTGATTGGCATAGCCCTCTTGCTAATGATGATGAATTACTATGATAACAGTGGAAGTTTACTGACACCAAGGTAAAAATAAAAATAAATTAAAAATAGAAATAAAAATGAAGCTTTCTGAAAAGGATTCTGATCCAACTCTCATCAAACTCATTAAAAAATACTGTGATTACCCACTTTGATGGAATTTAATACACACAAAATATTTTCTTCTGAATTTTTAATGCATTTTTTTTTTTTCTTTTTACATTTCGCTGCAGAAAGAATCATACAGACAGGATATCTGCACTTCATGTATTTTAGCATCATTACTGTGCCTTTGAAAATAAATGTCAGTTTTATGCTTTTCAAAAATTATTGGTGGATACGTTGAGTTCAGCTTTGTTAACACTGCTTTCTCATACTGAAAAATATATTTGCTACAAAAAAATATTTGTCAATTTCATTCTGCTTATAAAAACCCCAAATATTTACCTTTTGTCTAAAGCATCTAGGATGTCATATTCCCCTCTACCACTCTGTTTCTCAAATACAACTTTTAGTTCGGACCTTTATCTTCCCTTTTTTATTTTCCTCATTTTTTTAAGGTTTTTCACATTTTAGTATTTTATCGTTTTCTCATTTTTGTGTGATTTTAAAAGAATAAACATATTTTAAAAAATAAAAAAAAAAAACCAAACCAAAACAAAACCATAAATATTTTGACACTTCACTACTTTCTGGACATGGAAGAGATTTTGAACAATTGAAGATATAGAAGCATTGCATTTTAAATGAGCTTCATGGCTGTATCATTTTTCTGAAATTGAAGAAATTAAAAAAAGCCAGAAATAGTAGATAAGGAAGAGAGACAAAAACCCCACAAGCTGCAACTTTATACATTCTGCATTAAAAAACAAAATAAAAATCCAAAACCAACAAAACAACACCAAAAAACCACCACCAACAACAAAAAGTTTAATAGGAAGCAAGGGACTAAATTATATGTTTTGTTGATTTTTTTTCCTTTCTGTTAAGCCTAAAATGTAAATGAGTATTTGTTTTAAACAGGAACATTAAACTGTTGTTTAACAACTAATCTGTGGCTCCAATGTAACAGAGATCAAACAGATGAGTGCATAAATTCTGAAGAGTTCTTGGGGAGAAACAGTACTGAGTACTGCATGTGTGCTGTCCTCCTAGGGGAAGGCAGGTAGAGAGCTTTATGTGTTTGGTGGGGTGGGAAGGGAAAGAGTTAAAGCATTTTTTAGCACATTATATGTTACACCTCATAGTGAATAACAAAACTGCACTGAACTTTCTTTATATTACTTTACATTGTAAATTCACATCTCATTTGCTGCTCTTAACAAAATTTCTTTCAGACCTTTCTGGTGTTCAAGGATATCAGATACTGACATGCTATTATATAACTTCATTGAAATGTTATTTTTCCCACATAATTTAGTGTATGATGTTTGATTTATTTTTCTTTTCCCCCCACCCAGATCTCACCCTCACATAGTTTATATTCTTCTCACATATTCATACCCTGATTTCTCTGGTCTTGTCTACTATAGAATACAGCTTTGCAGTTGTGCTTTCATCTGCATTAGCAACACTTTCCTGGTATAACAGAATTTCTCTGCTAATAAACTAGTTTTCAAAACCCCTTGAGTTCATGACTTTCTTTTTCTCAATTGCATATGTTCTTTTTTTTTTTTTTTTTTTGGCTGGCCAGTACCTATAAAAGTATGGACAGTCAATACTATATCTATAGTAATAAATAATGTCCAATGCTCAGAAGCTTTACAGGGCTTTGATCTGTTAGTGGGTTGTACCTCATTTGGGGGATTGACAGCAAATATTACCCTTCTCTTGATTTTCACAGCTGATACAATAGAAGACCAGAGCTCATATAATACCTGATTTCCCAAGCTCCCAATCTTACGGATAATTGTTGCCCAGAGGGGAAATTTCTTCCCAGGCTACATCAGCAAATGGTAGGTTTATATCACAAAACATGAGGATTTATGCTCCAATCTATTCCATAGCACTATCAGACTCTAAAAACTTCATTTGAGGAGCAGAGTTAATGTGCAGTTAGCAGTTTTACTGTATCTCACCTATTTGTTCAGAATTTAGCGAGATCTCCTAAAAATATAACTAGGACTGTAGCAAGCAGGCTTTCCACCTTACTGAACCTGAAGAAAGGAGGAGTTTCAACAACACTATATGACCATACCATTGTGCTTCTCATATCCTCAGAAGATCAATCTGTCAGTTGCTGCTCATCTTAATAGTGTGGATCAATAGACATTAAAAATAAGTGAGGGGGAAAAAAAAAAACAAAAAAACACAAACCCAACATGAACTTTATTTCCCTTTTTGCTGACATGAGGGCTGGGAAAAGACTTAGAGTAATGCCAGTACCAGATTTGTTAAGCCACTGAGACTGGCATGGCTGCAGAGATACACCTACTCATTGAGGCCTGAGTAAGAAAAGCAGTACAGATGTGTTTGTGAACTGGCCACAAATGCTGCTTTGCATCTCCACCAACACTTGAACTTGCCACAGCAGTGACTTCAGAGGCTAGTCTGGTGCACTGAACAGTGGTCTGCAGTGACTTTATCAGGTGATAACTACATGAAAGTCATCTCTGCTGTTTTCAAAAGGCTAAAAACAAAGTGGTCTTCTGAACCAGCCATGTGTACTACCTGTAGAGTCTGTAGAACCTGTAGAAAGACCCAGCCAACTCATCCCATCCCTAAAAAGCCAATGGGATGATCGATCCTTTCAGGGGCTTATATGTCTTTCTCTTTGCTATAGGGTGACCAGCTGGGAACAGATGACACTTTCAGTTAGTGAAACTTTAAATGAGATGATCCTTATACATCAAATATGTTCTGTTGCACTAACTGGCTGCACATGTTTGCTTAGATACCAAATATTTCCAGAATCTGGTTGCAGTCAGCAATGTAAGTAAAGTACTACCTAACAGAATTGGAAATACTGGAGTCTAACCTCTGATGAACACAATAGCTTTAAGTTTAATCTTCCTTGTTATCTACCTCTGACAATAGAAAAGCCAATCTGATTTTGTTCATTTTCTTCATTTCACCCCTGCTGGGGATGGCACCCAGCCATCTGCGATGTTACTGAGTTGGAAGGCAACCAATTCAAGACTAACCGAGCAAGATGGATCTGGTAAGAAACCATCACAGAAGGATTTTTGTCACCTTTTGACTTTTTTGTCCTCACCACCTCTGATTTCACCATGCAACATAGAAGGGAAGAAATCTTGTTAAAATAAGATTAGAGGTAACATCCGGTCTGTGTGGAAAGACTACACTGCTTGTCTGACACTGACTGATTTATATTGGCCCTTGTGTTTGAAACTTGGAACAATCCAGAAAGTGCACTATGACCTTCTCTGCTAGGACAAAAACTCGTTGCCAGAAAAGTTCAACATTTTAAAAATCTGGTTATTATTTTTGAAAGCAGGTGTCAGAGTGAAAGTTAAGGTAAGAAGATGCTCAGTCTTACAAAATATCCTCTCTCAAGAAACCCCACCTCCTAAAAGAGATTGAATCCCAGTACATTGCACAGCTTTTCTCATTATTGGTACTTCAGTGAGATCACTTTTTATAGTCTGTGACTGAACTCCTTTTTCATTTAAACACTTCTGCAAACCTGCCTGTCCAGACCCTTTGAACAGTTGCAGTGATACTGGTTTCCTTGGAGCACCAGTTCATTTCCCCACTTCTGATCTAAGAAAGAGGTAATCTTCATTAAAAAAAAAAACAACCAAACATAAAACAACAACAAAACCCCCAAACAAACAAGAAAAAAAAATGACCAAAACAAAACAAAAAACCCCACAAGACTCCACATCCACTCATTCTATAATAAAAATGTCTATTATCTATAATATTGATATTTATTAATAGTATCCTCTCTGCAAATCTGTATTAAATCAAACTGCATGCTAACTTACCTCACCTGTTTCTCTTGGCAACTCTGCCTCACAAATTGCTGACACATCCAAACAAAACAAATTGATTGGTGATTGCTGCTTGATGGTTTCCAGCGTGCAATGCAGAAGAATCCAGTTTAGTGTTCAAGACATCAAGTTTATTTTCCGTAACATATGAATACTCATCTTAAAACAAACAACAACAACAACAACAAAAAGAGTTGGGAAAAGAAAGTCAATAACATTCTGTGTCTTCAAACACAGATGCTGTTGAGTTTTCAAAACTAATGGTTACCACTGTGCATCCCGCGAAGACATCAGTCTAGGGTTTGGGGTTTTTTACTACCAATTTCAACAAATTGTGGTCTTCAGTTTACTAAGTGCAGCACCATTTGGAGACATCACTGCAGACCAGCCCCTGAAGGTCACTGTCCCCATTGCCCTGAAGAACCTTCGGTTCCTGCAAAGAAAAGCTGCTTATACTGACAGTGTGAGGAACAGAGTGATCATTCCATTGGCAATGTGTGACGGAGAAGGGTTTTCCACTTTTACCCGCCCCTGTTCTCATATGCCCTGGTAAGTTTTAGTCAAGGAAGTTAACACACACCACCTCCTCTCTTATCTGGTGTTAACCATTATTAATTAAGCACTGTTAAGGTTGTTAAAACCAGCCATCAGGAAGTCAGGGTCTGTCTCCAAGAGAGAGAAGCAACTTCAGCTCAGTATTTTAATTCCCAGGAAGGAAGTGGAATAAAAGGCAAGGTAATTAATACAAAACTTTCTATTCTAAAACTTTCTACAGGCATTGTTTGAAAAGTGTACAGTGAGAATGAGCTTCTCATCTCCAAAGCTGAGGAAAAGTTTGTTTTTCCTTAACAAGGATAACAATGGCAGAACATGTTAGTACAAGTTCCTATTCTCCGTTTAGTATATATTAATTACTTCAGGACAAACGTTCTAATATCCAGATAGAGCTTGAAATGTTCATTCTTCCAAACTTTCTTAAACTGTTCCTACAGAAATTGTGACACTCTTCTCTGTATGGTGCTGTGCTGGAAGCCCTTGGTCACTCTGCTTTGGTTGACTGTCCTCTTGGTGTCAGAAGGAAGATAAAAATTTAAAAAAAAAAAAAAGAAGTGTGCTCTTTAAGCAAGAATGTTAATTTTACACATAGGCTTTTGGCACTCACAGTCATTATTTGCACAGAACATGAATATTACGAAGGCAGATACAGAGAAGAAAGACATATGCTTGATTCCTTTTCCAGTTTATTGTGGCTGCTGAAGATGCTTTCTGTGATAGAACCAGGGGCAGTTGCTTTCAAGAAAATTTATTCCCTGGAGGCTCATTTATGCCAGATAATTATGTTTGCAGTTATTTTAAGATAAAGTTCATCATGGAATGCTATATTCTTGTAAATCTACAGTGACACCTTCATTATCTCAAACCTTACAAAGACATTTGGAGGAAGATCTTCACAGTCCCCAATGGGGAGTTAGTGTTAGACTCTCAATAAAAATGCCTAATTTCCATCTATGCTTTTTGGAAATTTTGCCCATATGAAATACAGGTTTGCTAAAAAAAAAAAAAATAAAAACAAAAATTGCAGAGATATGAAGGAGAAAATAATGGAAACAAGGTCTTTGCTTTCAAATATGACACATATTGTCCTTTCTATTGCTTTAAGTTAGAGATTTAACATGGAGAGCTGTTATGTTTATAATTAAGTAATCAGGAAATGTGTAACCCATTTATATCATCCCAGTTGTGCTGTACTTGTTAATTGTTAAACACAAGAACAGTAGCAGTGACTTTAAGGTTTTGTGTTTAACATACAGTTTGGAGATTTAGAGTATGGGATTTTTTATTTTTTTTTTTTTTTTTAGTATTGGTTCTGCCAGACCTTCTGAATGACCTTGAACAAGTTACTTCTTTTCTGCCTCCATATTCATCATGTTAAATGAAGGGATAACTACAAGAAGAACTAATTATGAGGATAAATTTGTGCAGATATGTAAACTGTGTACAAAAAGGACTGTGGAGTAACTGCACAGAGAGAAATAAAAAGAATCCAATGTTGCTGGCATAACTGGTGTTACTACAGTACAGGGGGAAGCATCTGATGAATGCCTTCAGAACATGTATAGACTTTTTATTCAGTAGCAACACATTTGGGGTTTATTGGTTAGAAGTAGTACAGCCACATTTCTTAAGAGGAGTCTACTTTTTCTGGATAACATTGAGTCTCTTTATGATTACACAGCTAAGGTCATGCACATCATGCCATCATGAAAAGATATTTGATTGTGTAACATTTCCTTGTTATGATTTGTGACAGGAAAAACACAGGTGGAAAATCTAACTTGAAACAATGAACTTGTCCTACTGCCTCAGTTTTTAAAAAAAACCAAAAACCACATGTGAATTCAGCAAGGCCAGAGTTTTCCCACTCTACCACCTCTTGGGATTGTTTACTGGTTTAGAGAGTGCTGAGGTGTGAAGTGATGGGAGGATAGTTGGTGGAGGTAGGATGAAATTATGGATAGAGTTTAAATGCTTCAGGTAAATGACGCAGACCTGGAGGGGAAAAACGGGACAGACCACTCCACACGCAACGCGGGATAACGTGAAATGGCCGTTTATTTAACAGAGTAAAAGGGTTTTATAGGGGCTAG
>JAWWEE010000085.1:67162526-67182577 GCA_035221455.1 Xenops minutus | reverse complement strand
CACAGGAACTATTACTGCCTATAGCCACTCAAACTACCTAAGAAAAAAAAAATCATAAAAAGAAATTGATCATAAGCAAAATTGGGGGAAAGAACCATCATCTCTGCGGGGTAACGATCAAGCTGCCCTGTTTCCTCCCACACCTTGGACAATGAAAGGGTGAGCACCCTTTTACTCTGTTTTCTCTTTTTCCTTCCTGTTACTTTATGCCTTATACTTTTCCATCTTTACCCCATAGCTACCTATACTCTCTAATTTTACCTGGCTAACATCTTTAACATTATACCTTGCCGTACATCTTGTAGCCCATTGGGACTCTATATTTGTTGTGGTGCTCTTTGAAGGTATGTAATTCCTTTTAACATGTTTTATTAGTGGGAAGCAGCTATCTTTGTGTTACAGAGAGTGTTGTGTGCCATTCTTCGCTGTGCTATGGGTTACTGGATGGGTGTAGATTATTGTTTTAGGTTGTTGTGTTTCTGGTTAGTTTTCTGTTGTTAGTTAAGCATTGGTGAGGGAAGATGCTGTTTGATCCTCTATTTGAGGCTTAGATTGATGTGCTGTCTGTAGAGTATGTTTTGTTCTGGTTTCTTTGGAGTCTTTTTTTTGTGTCTGTAGAATATATTTTGTGCTGGCTATTTTAGGGTCTTTCATGTTATCCATTAAACATAATCATGCAGCTAATGTTACCACTGACAATGCGAAACCCACAGTAATTGTCACACCCTTGTGTTACTAAAAATAATTTTGGGAACTAGAGTTTATCCAGTTTATTTCTGGTGCTGGCAGCGATGTGATGGTTGAGAGGACCTGGTGGAAAAAGTTCCCTCTTGCTATTAAGTGTAGTTCTCATTGGACTATTAAAGTTCCTGTTCAACCAGTGCATCTGTCTTAGGGAAGGGTCCATGTTAGGTGGGACACAGACAATGTTGGGCGTTTAAAAGGCTTTGATATTCTGAGGACGCTTATAGCTGATAAAAAATATAATACAAGTGAGGGCGGGACAAGAAATCATTGTATTTCTGCCTTCCTTTCCCTTTTTTTTTTTTTTTTTTTAATGTATCGCCTATTCTATTCTATTCTAATAATGTAATAATATTTTTCCAGTTGTGCAGTGTCTGTACTTGCAGTTTTCACGAGTTGTTCTCTTATCCTCTCTGATCTTGCTTCTCATTGCCAGCTCCAAAATGAGACCACAATTCCTTTCTGATTGTTTCTGCTGTTGTTACTGTTAACATTTGTTTTCGTCAAATAATATCAAGGAATGTCTGGAAAATCAATGTTTAATAAGTTACAGTAATGTTTTCAATTTCCTGTCATCTGCTTTAATGTACATGTGTACCCTGTCATTTCTCATCACTTTCTAAATCCATCTTGTTATCAGCAAGGTATAACTTAATGTACAGCAAACTCTTTCCTGGGTGACCTTAAAACATACACTACTGGGGATGCTTTGCAGAGAAGTCATTCTTTCTTTTCAGTGAAGGTGACAAAAGGAACAGCTTGGAAGCTGCAGCACAAAACTTCAGCAAGGACTTTTACACACTTGGGTACATGTCCTGGAAATGACAACTGTTTAGGCAGAAAAAAATTCGTTATGTCTGCAATGGTGTGATCACTGTGCACCTAAAGAGTCTTTTGCCTTGCAAAAACAGAGTCCTAAGGCTGAACCAGACTATGTCCCACAGCACTGTCTTAGGATCTGACCTTTAACATTCATTACTATTACTTTGCTATATTTTTTTCTCTACAGTGACTCAAGTGATAGACAGAAAAATATTAAGAAATGAGGCTGTGATGATTTACTCCAGTGATTTCTCTCCACAAGCATTGCTTTGAGAAATTGTTCAATGCAACAAAAGCGTGAGCAGGGAAACAAAAATAGAGGGTGCAAGACTTCATTGCTGTGGTGCAAAGGAAAGAAGTAAGGAGAGCTGCATGAGAGAGAGCAAATCAAGAGGGATTTCACTGTCCAAAGGAGATTAATACAGTCATCTGTACACATTCAAACAGTTCAGTTAGTGCTCTTTGGATATTGCTATGCTGTCAATTCCCTTAGATCAGACAGAGTTTGCGGTGGACAGTAACTCTAAAAATGGAACAAGTGATGCAGGGTTTTAGACATCTTGAACAAGAGTCCTTGGCTCAAATCTCCACCGTTTGGATGTTTCATTGGCCACTCACTGCAAGTCATTAAATCTCACTAGACCCAACAGGATGGACTATAAAAAAGGATGGGGACACCTAAATGGTGGTGCTGGCGCTCGGCCCATAGTCTTATTTTTCAAGTGATTCTGCTAGACGTTTGTTACTCTTGGTTGTGCTTCCCTCCCATTCTTGTTCTTTTTAATAGCTTTAAATATAATTGCTGGAGCATGTAAATGTCTCCCTACCCAGATGTGTTAAAGACTTAGGTCAGCCTTTTTGCATGCATAAAACTCTCCAGACCCAGATTTAATGAAGACTTGGGAAATGGAAAAGGCAGAGAAGTAGTGAATCTGGGAACAAGGGCCAACCCACTCATCCTGATCCCGAAGACACCGAAAAGACTGTGAACTCCCACATAGATTTCTGCATTCAATTCATTACCAGTTGGTACTTAGAGATAACATGGAAGTTTTTGTTTCTCCACTTGGCTTTAATTGCCTTCCTTATTAGGATTTATCTTTCTGATATGGCAAAATATTATTTCAATAGATGCTGTAACGTTATGCAAAAGAAGTTGAAAATTATTTCCCATAGAACATTATTAATGAATGTTTATGAGTTTCAATGAAAGCAATTTAAAGGGCTGGGAACATACCTTTCTTGAGAGCTTGATTCAACACTGTACACGTTTGGTTTAAAATAAGCTAAGCTTCATGTTTGGGTTTTTCTTTCTTTTTTCCCTTTCTTTCTGCTCTGCTGCCCCTCCCTCCCCCCCCCCCCTCCCCCCCGCTTCTTTTGGAATGTATGAAACTGTTCTTCAAATACTAACTCATCTAACCAATTTTGTATTGAAGCAGGAATGCATTTTAATTCACTATTCAAACTGTTATAGCAATGAATATTTCTGCATCCCTAGCAATATGTTAAAAGAGGGTATTTTGTTGCTTTCTTATAAAAAAAAAAATAAAATCAACAACAAAAAGAAATTTCTGCAATTTCTTTATACATTCTGATTAAAATCCAATTAATTCAAAACACAATTAAACCTTTCTACCACAGTTTGCAGAAGAAGGTTGATAAAAGTAAAGTTGTCAGTCAAAGATCCGATAGGGAGTAGTAACTTGTCATCTACGTAACTTTTAACCAGTAAAAATGTTAAGCTAAAATACTACATTAACAATGTACTGCTGTATGCAAGTTTATTATGAAATATCTCACTTCTTTGATTGTTGTTCTGCTTATCGTCAGATCAATACAATTTTGTTTATATGGCACCTTTCCTGACAAAGTCATCCCGAGGCATTTCACAATAATAAATATACATACAATAAAAAGGCAGTTAAAAATACAATAAAAGAAAATTAAACATTAATGTACAATCCAATTCTATTACAAAGTCAGTGCTGCCAAAGAACAGTTTGATGGCACCCAAACTTTTTTAAAATTCTTGTTTTATTGGCATTTTGAAATTTTATAAAACCAATAAAATGCATAACCATAACAAATAACAAATAAGGAATATGCACAATATATATCAGAATTTGTCTCAGTCCAGACTGTCAATTGGCATAAATCAGCATTGCCTTGCTGACTTCATGAAACTGTAACAAATAATGATTACTGGAGATTGGGTCCATTACATAATGACTTAAAAGGCACATTACATTTCCTATCATATGCGGGGCTGGTGTTATTATTTGCAGAGAGGTTATGTCTTTGTTTCTTTATTAACATCATGGAAAGTTCCCCAGAAAGTGTATATGAAACTTCATCTCCAAAGAGCAAAACATATGAGTAAAATTCTCTTCTTATCCAGGTTTTGGATAAGTGTTGTGTCAGGCAACTAAGCTCCATGCAGCTGCTCACTTACTCCCTGGCATGGGATGAGGAAGAGAAATGGAGGGGTAAAAGTAGGAAAACTCACAGGTTACAATAAAGACAGTTTAAAAGCAAAACCCATGTGAGAAAAAGCAAAGCAAGGAATTGATTCATCACTTGCCTTCATCAACCAGGTATTCAGCCATCCCCAGGAAAGCAGGTTTCCATCACACACTGTGGTAAATTGGGAAGACAAATGCCATAGCCCTGAACATCCCCTCTTTCCCTTTCTCCCAGCTTTTACTGTTGAGCAGGACGTCATATGATGTCAGACATCTCTTTGGTCAGTTGGGTTCAGCTATTGCTGCTGTATCCCCTCCAACCTACCTACTTGCAGAGTAGAGTAAGAAACAGAAGCTCTTGATGCTGCATAGGCACCACTCAGCAATGGCTGAAACAGGAGTTTTTTATCATCCAAGCTAATTTTTGACCCCAAGATATCTCAGGTTGAAATTTTGTCCATAAGCTTTTCCTCTGTCTTGCTTTTACACAAAAATTTACCAGAGAGAGATTCACCAACCCATCTCCCCTCCCATACACACTGCTCGTATTTTTAATGGTGCCCTCAAACTGAACACTGCAAACTGTTCTCTGCCATCTCTGAAATTGCTTACTCCCCTGCATGTTTCATTTTGTCCCTGCTTCATCTGTCTATCTCTTTGGAGGATGGGTTACAGGAAAACTACCATGACTAAATCAGTTCGTCCCACAGAAGGCTATAACTTACATCATCTGCTCTGTGGCCATCAGGAATGACAGTTCAGAGTAGAGAAGAAACTCATCAGAATAGTTAAGGCAATGACAGTCTTGGACAGTCTCTGCTGCATCTCTGTAGGCTGCCAGCACCTACAAAATGTGATTACATCAATGCATGCTGGATGATCTTTATAGTAGTTACTGACAAGAGACTAGGGCATGGTTATCGATGTGCACCAAGGCAGAGAGCCTATGTTTGAGAAAATCTGAAAATCATAGCCTAAAAACTATTTAAACAATCAATCAATCAATCAATCAATCAAAAAGAAAAGAAAAACACAAAACCCCTCAAACTACAAAAAAAACAAACCCAGTTTTTAATGTCTTGCCATGTGCTTATTCCTGATTGAATACATACATGCACCTTAGTGTTATGTATGTATCTCAGTAGTTTTCTTAATACTAGTGATCTTAAGCACATATTTCCTTTTTTTTTTGTCCCACAAGTGGTTTACCTTAGCCATTTGTGGTCCCATCTGAAACCAACAGAAGTCAACACTGAGATTCACTTTATCAGATCTTTAACATCTGATTTAGTCCTTGAGACAGTCTGTGTAAGCAATAGAAAAAAACCACAGGGCATGATTTCTTTGTCTCAGAGAGCTGTTTTAAGGTGAGAAGCAGCTTATCTTTATGAGTTCCTCTATTTTTTTCTCCCCCAACTATAAAGGGAACCTATAAGGACTATAAAGGGAATCTAGTGCAACTGACTTATATTTAGATGTTTACATTTAGTCAGTATCTTCAGCTTGCACTGTGTAAAGGTGAGGAGGAGTGACTATTCCAGCCAAAGACAGGATGTTTTTTATCCAGACATTCCTCTGCTCCAGCCCTTGAGCTGTCCCCCTTCCCCATGCTTTTTAAACAAAAGCATGTCACTTTTCACTAGGTGCTAATTCAGTTGTGAGGCAAAGCAAATGACTGGGAAGGGTGTAATAATTACAGCACAATGTGATGATCCTCTAGTGTATTCCCTGAAGAAGTATGATCTCAGAGAATTTCTGCTACGTCCTCTTCCAGTAATTACTGTCAATTCATTCTTATCTACCAGCTCTCTCACCAGGTTTTCATTTTCTTTGCCTTTTTTAGTGAAGATACTGGTTCTGACAAAAAGAGCCATTTGTCAAAGGAGCCAGAATGCCAACTTTCCCTTCTCTTTCTTTGCTGAAATTATGCAAGAGATTATAGTCCACCCTGAACCAATATGTACCTTATCACCTACATAATAGAGCACATAATAATCAATGTCAAATGGACATTGGTGGTAGCAGATACAGCTATGTCATTCTCACAACCACTTCTGGACATCTTCATTTTCACCATGGGAAATCACAAAGGGCTTTTAAACAGATCACCAAAGCTGATTAAGTAATCACAAAGTCTGTAGCTGTGACAGTCCTACATGAGAATGTTGAACATAGACTCTTCTCCTCAGGGACCATACTGGAAGTCAGGAGTCCTTTCAAGGTATGTCTCAAAAGACGAACGTTGCTTACCCATAAGACAGCAATATATAGGTTTCCTTGAGCTTCCACAGTGATGACACTGACTTCAGCTTGGCCTGAGAGGGAGTGATAATTACAGCCTAAGTCTTGTTTACTCTCCAAGATTTTGGACAGAAGACCTTTGACTTATAACTTGTGTGTAAACCTGGTTTAGGCAACAGCATATTAAAATCCTCTAATGACTAAATACAGATGGATTCCTCATCTAATCACTACATTATTTAATTTTACATTCTTAAAGGGAAAATGGATTTGGCTCAGATCTCCTGTGAGGGCAGCAAAATGGACTGCCATTTAGAAGGTTTTACCATCTAATACTTGAAAGAGTAAATCTACAGGATTAGGGAAAAGTCATCTGATGTATGCATGTACTTTTGATAAAATCACAAGGGTTGCATGACAACAATTTATTTGAACCAAAATTCCCATCTTCATTTACTAGACCACAGACAAAATATGAAACGCTTCAATTCTCTGAAAGTCTCCATGATCTGAGATGCTGAACAAGAGTTCAGCAAGTTCCTCTGCAATTTCTGATTTCAGTGTGAGCACATCCTAAGAATCAAGGGATTCCATCAGAGTCCATCTGTGTAATTTTGGTAATCCTGCAGCTGTGGCGACGCAGAACACAGGACCAGATGTAAAACTCACATGTCCCACTGCTAAGCCAGCTTCTCACACACATCTGTGCCGCTAAACAGGGTTTCATTTTGGCAATTGCATCTCGGTGTTCACAAGATCACTTCTCTTTCCAAACATGCCATATTCACCTTCGGTTGCCTGGTCACTCTTCACTACAGAAGAGAAAGACAGTCAGTGTCCTGAAAAAATATGTAGGAACTTTCACTTTTTTATGTTTTAAACATAAATTTTGCTTTCAAGGCTATCCATACAATATGTGAATTGTAAAGTAAGAATGACACAGGAGAAAGGAAGAACTCTTTACCCTGACAATTTGAAGAGGGTGCTTTAGCCTTATCAGATGCTAGCATTTGCCTCAGGATTTGGGCTTATTATGAGCTTGATTTAGCTGTCAATGAACTGATCCAAAACAACTCTCTTCCCCAAACTAGTTCCTTCAAGCCATATAGTCTCTCTGGAGGACAGGTCCTTTTTCGGTTGTTGTGATTTGTTTGGGGTTTTTTTGTGTGTGTTTTTTTTTTTTTTTTCTTTTTTCTTTTTCCTCCTCTTTTTACCTCTGGCACTGTCAGCAGTTCACCCAATAACTTACTTGCTACAACATTTTTTAATTTCCTAGAATTCTGGTGGCTGAAGAAATTCAGCAATGCCCTCTGAGGACTTGCACAAACATGTCACTTCTTTGCAAAACATCCCCTGATTTTGTCAGTTGCATGAGCTAATGCCAGTGAAACTCCAATGCTTTGGAAGAAAATCCAGGGGCACCTTGAGGGGTTTATTTTTTATTTTTTTGTAAATTTCAAGATGATTAATTATATGGGACTCAAGATATGTAAAAGTTATCCAAGTTTTCACCATTAATCACATAAATGAACAGAAAATAATTAGTTCGTAGTGACTTTCTGGCTTATTATAATCAGCCCAACTGAAATCGACTTAGCCCAGAGAGCCAAATATAGCAAGGAAAAAACCTCGAGGCATTTTTTCGCTATGTGTTGCCTGTTATCACACAGTGAGGTTTCTGTTCAAATGATGTGCCTTATTAAGGCAGGCGAAACCCATTTAAACAATGTATCAGAAATGCAGACAAGCTGCAGAAAAATATATGTATAAAGGGTATATTTTTCTTGAAATTTATTGATGGCTAAGCCTGCTAAAACTTTAGAAAATGTGTTTCTAAACCACTGACATTATGTTTTCCTAGTAATACAATTGGGGTTTTTTATTTTTAATTTTGCAGTCACTCTTTTCTCCCCTCTTACATCTCCTTGTAATGGACTTGAAGAATGGCAATTATTCCCTTTTATTTTACTGGCTTAAACCATGTGCTTATTAGAATAAATGTTATCATTACCCTTTTTATTTTATGATTAGTAATTTTTTATTTGATTGCCAATGCTTTTACTGTAGGCTTAAAGTCTTGAATATTACATGTGATTGAATAATAATAAAATGGGAAGGCTTCGATATGATTCGTTCTTTATTTTTCCTAATAAATACAACTTTAGTTCATAGAGATCTATTCTAAAGGTAGGTGTCCCAAGTTATGTTTAAATTGTTATTTTTTCTGTCATCCATATGAATTTGAGACCTCACAATCTTTTGCATTTTCACTGTTTGCATGATATCAGAGGATTATAGAAACATTGAATCATTAAGACTGGAAAATAAGATCATAGAGTCCAACCCTTAACCCAGCACTGACATGCTCATCACTAAACCATCTCCTCAAGTGCCACATCTACACATCTTTTAAATACCTTCAGGGATGAAGACTCCCTCACTTCCCTGGACAGCTTGTGCCAGGACTTGACAACCCTTTCAGTGAAGACGTTTTCCCTAATATCCAATCTAAACCACCTCTTGGAACAACTTGAGGCTTTTTCCTTTTGTCCTGTCACTTGTTACCTGGGAGAACAGACTGATGCAACCTGGCTCCAGTCTCCTGTCACAGGGTTGTAGAGAGTGAGAAGGTCCACCCTGAGCCTCCTTTTCTCCAGGCTGAGCACCCCACAGCTCCCCCAGCTGCTCCTCACCAGGCTTCTGCTCCAGACCTTTCCCCAACTCCATTGGTCTCCTCTGGATACACTCCAGCAGTGCAAGTGAATTTCCTGTAGTGACGGTCCCAAAACTGATCACAGGATTGGAGGTCGAAGGACTGTTGGTCAATGATGGAAAATGGCTCAGTGAGCACTGCTACCATCCCCCTCAGCACCCTGGAGTGGATCCCATTTGGCACCATAGACACACACACACATGTGTAAGTGCTGTGTCAGGTGACTTCCCATTTCCCCGTGGATTATGGGAACTCTGTTCTGCTGCCCATCCCTGACTTCCACCTTTAGGGGGCTGAGTACCTGTGGAACAGCTGCTCTTACTATTAAGAAGTGAGGCAAAGTAATCATTAAGTTACCTCCACCTTTTTCTTATCTTTTGTCACAATATTTCCCCCCTTACCCAGTAAAGGATGGAGAAACATCAAATTGTACTAAAGTTTTTGTCTGAAAGTTTCGACGTCCCAGTGCCATCCTACTGCTGAGACAGACATCCTGTCAGGAGAGTTTCACAGCCAGCACACAGAAAGTAAAGGGATAAACTTGGGAGTACAGAGGAGAGTTGTCTGTGTCACATGTCAACTGAATTGTGATGTTGAGTCAGAAAAGACACATAATTGAGTACCATTTCAGTCAGGACCCCAGAACTTCCTGTGGCATCAATAGTGAAGAGACAAGGCTCATGAGATGCTCCTCTTGATAGGAGCTTTTATGTGTAACTTCACTCTTAGCAACCAAATTGCAGCAACCAAATTTCTCTGTTTTGAAAACTCCCTGGAACTACAATAGGCAACTTGGATAATTTAAATTAAAAACTTTCTCTAAAGGTAACCCGGTTCAAAGGCAGAGATGAAATCTGATACAGTCATATTCTAAATTAAGAAGTACAGTCAGTGCATATAGATTCCAACCTTACTGGATAAGTATGGCAGAGGAACAGAGGTGGTCAGGTGCTTCAACTTCATCCTGTACACAAAATTTGTAAATGTGAACTTTGAAGCAGCTACATAACCCCTGCAAAATTACAGACAGAGGCCTGTAAATGAGATTAGGTAACTTGGCTTCCTTAATAATACCTACCTCTATTTGAAAAGCCTTTTTTTTTTTTTTTAAATTTTATTCCTGTACTGTGTAAAAGGCATGTCAGTTGTTTTAGCACAGAATTTAAAACAAAGAGCAAGGGATAACTAGAGACAGTGAGAGGAACTGATGGCACCTTTACAACTAGTCCAAAAATGCTGAAGACGGAATATTCAGTCTTCCCTGTCTTGATTTTGATATTTTCATCCTAATACAGATCTTAGAATGTTTTCTTTAAAAACATAAAATCAGTGCTCAATGCTTTTTAATCATCATTGTTAAAAAGAAAAAAGCCCAGTCTTATTGTAGCCACAGTAGAAAATAAAACCAGGCCATTTAGTTCCCTTATAAATTCAATGAGATTTTTCCACTTAAAAGAGTTGGATTCAGATATCTGCACAAAATTTTCTGAGGAGAACAAATACACAAACACCTCAGGAACTGGAAATAACATCCAAGTTACAGAACATAAGCACTCACAGTCTACGTTTCAGGAAGTGGATGCCCAGAAGCAAAAAAAATGTGTGGGTTGAAGAATAGCAAAACCCTGGAGACACTCAGTGCCATTTTGGCAATCATGAGATTTAGGGATCTCTTGAAATGGAAGTTGCATCCAGGCTTTAATAGATCCTCAAGGATGAAAAAGTCATGACTGACTGTAGAGCTTTCACTCACTTTTTATTCCCATCAGAAAATATATATAAGCACTCATCAAAACCTACTTGAGATTTTAGGGTTTTTTTGTCTTCTCCCTTAATCCTCTGGTAAACCAGATGCTAATACTTACATAACCACTTCTAAAACAACAATTTCTCAAAAAAGGGATGTGTAAAAATTTCTGAGAGATACATTCGAGTCTGAAATCTGCAGTATAGTCCATGCTCACTCAGTCCATGTTGTGACATCTCAGAAAGCTTTTTAACTCTGGGTATGAGATCAGACTGAAAATTATAGGATTCATGTGAAGAGTCTGTGTTCTGATACCAGCCTATGCAATCTTGACTTTGCCATTTTTACCTTTCTGCTTTTGTACCCATAGTTTGTGTGCTCAGGCTAAACTCTTCTGGTCAATGGCATCCTGTTATTATACTTGCACAATCCCTAGTACAAAAGCACCTAGAAAACAGCTGGAGCCTCTAGCCATCAATAATATAAATAATAATAGATTTCTTTTCTTTAAACAGCAATTCACATACATCAAACAGGGTCATAACATAAAGATTTGTAATAAAATAAAAAAATTGAAATACTGTTGCTAATAAAACATCTCTTCAAGTAATCTCTTTCGTAGTCCATGTGTATGTGTGTTGGTGAATATGTGCATGTGTGCCTCCTACATAACAGAGCCAAATCAGATTTTGCATATTATATCAAAACAAATGCAATCACAGTAATAATTCATTTGTAACCATTTATTTCTAGACCTTTTTTTTTTTTTTTTTTTTAAACGAACTTTCCCTGAGGACACACTTGAAATTGAGCATTTATTTATTTTAAATTACAGAAGAAATTTTGATCGTTCCACCTGTGGCAAAGAAACACACTTTGATAAGCTTACAGTGCCACAGGTAAAAATAATAGCACAAGTAAGTAATTAAAAAAACAAAACAAAAACTTTGGAATTTCAGGGAGAAGTCTCTGTTGAAGTTTCTCTGAGGAATTGAATGTAGTTATGGTAGAGATTTGGGGCCTCAGAAAAAGGGAGTTTGGGAATGTTTGACCTTATTTCCCCATTTCTCTGTTTCTCTAGATGAACTTATTTTCTTCCATCTTGGGCAAAAAAATTGTTACTGACATGAACTCTCAGCCAACCTGGTTTGGAAGACTAAAAATACTAACAATATAAGAATATAATTTGCATGGTAAAAGGTGTTTGTTTGTTTGTTTGTTTGTTTGTTTTCATATTTGTACACAAGGTGGGAAGTAAAGGAGCAGTGTCACCCATTAGGTACAAAATCAACTATTTTTTTTTTCTGTATGAAGGCGCGTAAACAAGTTGCCCCAGAGAAAAAAGTTTCTATGCACCAGTTTAATAATAATTATTTAATTTATCCTTTCACGTCATTGTGACTTTAAGGTACCTCTTTAACCTGCAATAAAAAAGGATATTATATTTCACATATAGAAGTGAGATAAGAATAAAGTATTGTGGCACAGTGTGCTTTGAAGCAGAACTAAGTATGGAAACAGAATCACAAAATATGTGGGATTGGAAGGGACCCACAAGGATCATTGAGTCCAAATCCTGGCCCTACACAGGACCATCCCAAGAATTACAACAGTCTGTTAACTGTTTGATTGTACATACATCGTTGGAAAAAAGTTATTTTCATTAGAAAAGAGAGAAATATTTGCAACTCAAAACCCACTTTTAATTCTTTTTTTTTTTTTTTAATATTATGATTATTCTGTGTATGAGGATTCATGAATTAGGATTTCATAGAATATTAACAGTTAACACTTTACCTCTGATAAACGTCTCTTCAGCTGTTTTTTTATTCTTCTTTCTAAGAATCATAGATTTATTTTTTTCCCCATGGAAGTCAAATGATATGAAATGGAAGACAGCAGTGGAAAACTTATTATTCATTCCAGCATGGCAAGACCTAAAAGTCCTCATGAGAAATGATGCAAATTTCTCCCTGCCTTGATTATACACTCTGGGTCACAGTAGTGCAACTATTACTTTTCTGAAGTTGAATTTGGTGTTTGGATACAAAGGCTTTGGGGTTTATTGTTGTTGTTGTTAGATTGGTTGTTTGTTTTAGTGGTTTTTCTTTTGTATTGTTTTATTTTTTTTCGCTTTCTTCAAAAAATCTGCCAGCTTTAAGCTGAATTTCTTTTCAGTTAATAGAAGTCAAAAAAATTGAGCTCCCTTTGCACACACTGAGCAAATCCCTGTGTATCAGTATCAAATTTGGCACAACATTGCTGCAGCTTTAGGAGCGTCACTGGAGGAGGATGATTCAGACGTTGATTGGGAAATATTTGCCCTCCTTCAGCAAAGCATAAGGAAAAGCAAAAAAAGTACATTTGGGAACAAGACCTAGATGTGACAAGGCTGGTATATCTAGCAAGTAAAATGCAGGTAATATAACAGCTCCATCAGCAAAATGGAGGAGGTGGCAGGAGACCTTGATGGGTGAGGCAATGAGTAAGTGTTCATGATGACAACAGTGCTAGTAAGGTTTATCTGCAGTAGTTTGTTGTGCAGGGAGCAGCAACAGTCAACGTGAAATTATATGAAAATGTATGTGAGAATTTTTAGTAAATTCTTTGGGGCATTTGCCCAAATTTAGTCACAGCTCAAAATCTTTACTCCCGCCTTATTAGTTTAAAGCTGTGATGGAAACTCAAAGTGACAGCGCTGTCAACACATTGAGACATAATGCTACAGAGCACTGTGCTTCCGGGCCAGCAAACAAAACATCAGCTTCCAAGTGAAAAGGCATCAAAATAGGGGAAAAAAGCAACTGTATGCTAGTATTATCACCATATAATGCTATAAAGTAGAACAGTACATTTACTAAGGAATGCAAGGGCAGGAGCGTGCGTGGAGGGAGATTCTGCTCATAGTATTGCCATAATCAGGAGCCTAATTTATTTATCTCTAAATTTGCATGATGATGGGATTGACTGTTGGTAGTAGCCTGTTATTAGTCTGAATGATTAAAAAGAAGAAAGATCTTCCCTCTTTCATAAACAGATGCATAAAATAAAGTGAGAAAACCATGAAGGAAAGACCTAATGTGTAGTTCTTACACAAAAAAGTAAGCAATGCAAGATGAAAAGGCTTTGAAATTACATTTAATGCCTTAGCATCTCTATTTTCCATTATAACTCCATTAAACTGAAACAACTGAAATGATGCAAAGAAGCTTAGTCTCTTTCTTTTCTGCTCAAATTCAGACCTCTCACACCTTCCAGGGCTGATCTCAGGTGTTAGTGTGTAGATTTATTGCAGAGGAGGCAGCACCTTCAGCTGCACTTTTTTGTGTGAAAGGTCAGGAGAAAACAGCAAAATGAATGAACAGCCGTGGAAAACATCACATTTCCTCCTTCCACCTGCTCCAGTCAAGTCTCCACAGCAGCCTCTGTCTCTAAGGTTGAAAGTGTTGATGGGAAGGAAGGTGGGAACCAGCAAAGAAACAATGCAGCATAAACACTGTGCATCTGACTTCATGCCAGTGGTCCAGTGCTGGGGGCTTCAGACCTTATACTGGTGCCCTTCCTGTGGACAGTGATAGCAAAGCTGCAAGAGCAAAGACAGAGTGGCCTGGGACCTTTATTATAAGGAACACACAATTTCATTAGAGAATGACAGTGAGTCAGGATATTCTCAGTGACATAAATATACAAAGACATAACAGTATTTCTTCAGGATCTACATGGGTTCTACAAAATATCACCAGTGACTCTTGACATAGGAGGGCTTGCTAGCTTGTCATGCAAGACATTCTGGAAACAGAAAAAAGACTTGAAGACTTAATTTTGCAAAAGCCCAAATCTACTCCCATCAGAAGCCCCAAACCAGTTTTGCTCCCACTCACCCATGTATAGACATAAAATCTTGATTGACAATTTGCTATCATAAAGCTTCCTTGTTACTGCCATTAGTATGTGACTAGTTTTACTGCGGTGAATAACTATTTCTGTTTTTAATAATTGTGCAACAAGAACTTTTAAAAAGGACCAAGTCACTTAACTGTCAAGAGCTTAAAAATACCCACAGAAAAACACAGAGAAGGAGAGACCAATTAAAAATCTTTAAGTCTAAATGGAAATGTGAATCAGGGTATACTGAGATAATTAGAGGCACAGAATAAGTTGTCATACAAATCACTAAATATGCCAAATCTCTGGTGTTACAGCAGCACTAGTATGAAATATCTGCAGTCCCCTGGTGAGACACCAAAAGGAAAGGAAAAGGAGAGAATTTTATTTACTTCCTGCACCATTTCCCTCAATGGCAAAGGTGACAAAACCCCTTTGTTGGTATCATTGCATCTGCTACAAGCATATTTAAACACAGTGGTGAAAACAAGGTGATGTCATCTTTTCCTACCCTCCTCTGACAAGAAATGCATTAGCCAGCAGTGGAGATTAAGCTTTAGAGACTTGGTGATGAGCACATTCTGTGGAACCTAACTTTTTCTTCCTGTGAATAAAGAAAAAGAAGCAATCCATCATGAAAGTGAATAACACTGCAATCCTACTGAGGGTGCATTATGAAGGTTTTATCCTAGCCTTCTTTGCTCCTAACTAAGAACTAAAGTGTAGAAAATTCTACAGATGTAGCTTACTTACACAAAAGTACAGACAAAGTTTCTATTAAAAAAATAAATGTTCTTTCTGCTGTATGATTTCTGAAAGAAAACATAATCAAATAATATCATCTAAATTTTCAAAAACTGAGCCAATTCTTTTGGCAATTACAAAGACTAACTTGAGAACTTTAGTGATGAACAAGGCCCTGTAGACTACGAACAATTCAATTGCTATGGTGTCTGGGACTGTTTTCCGTAGTTTCTTTTCAGAAAACTTAGTGATATTACATGGTACCAGACCTTTTCTTGTAATATCCTGTTATACTTTTCCTGCCTCTGTGTTTTATGTTCTTTAGTTAACTTTCCACAGCTAACTGATTAAACATAAAGGAAACAGCCTCAGTACTGAACTACACTGAGAAACCAAAGTACGAAAAAGTTGAATTTCACCTCTGAGCTGTCTTTGTGCTTCTTTGTACATGGCTCCAATTGACACTGTTATTTCAGAAACAAACTTTACTACAAGGAGCACCACCTCCATTATTGCAGAGGTCAGCTTAAGCCTGGCCTACAGATCTTCATGACAGACATTCAGGGAACATCAATTAGCAGAGCTAAGATATCCTCAGAGTTTCACTAGTTCACACAAACTGAAGATATAATTCTACAATTTTTCAAGCAAGATATCTGCAAATTAATTAAATGAAAGTCATGACTAAATAATGTCATGGAGCCTCCAGCATCTTTATAGGAGCTCTTAATAAAACTTCAAGAGTTGATTTTCACTGTTTTACTTAGATTCAGGAGTATACAACACTTTTAGTCTTTATCTGGCATGCATATGTCTCTAATAATAATTAAATAAACATAATTTATCATTATAGGAATTTTCAAAACCACACAAAGTTTAGAGAACTTCAAAAGATTTTAAGGCTTCTGCTGATTCCATCCTTACACTCTTTTCATATTGTTTGCAAGGACTGACCAATACTCTGTCATGGAATTCAAATCAGTAAGGCACAAACATCCAAAAATCTGATGTTTGAAATAGTAACCTGGGCTCCCTTCACAGAAACATTGCCAAATTCAAAAGAAATTGGGACATTTTACATTGATCTGCCATTAGGAAGTAGACCTAACACTCCTTATTGGCTGAGCAGGAAGACTAGTCTACCAGCCTAGACTCAGGACTGGATTTTTGAGATGTAATAGCTTGATTAATAAACCCCATTCATTGAATTTAGAATGATTCACAAAAGCATAACTGTTTTCTTTTTTTTTTTTTTCCCTTCCACATTCAATATGAGACATGTTAACACATTTCAATGCTTTAGAAGAAAATATATCTTTGACACAAAAGATGCCAAGCCTTTGAACTTCTGTGCCACAGAAAGAGCTTAAAAACCCTGCTGATGTCCCACGATCTGGCAGTAGCACAGTATTTGTTAGCTGATGTTAAGAAGTGGACTTCATCCCACATTAGAGAGGAGAAATAACTCTACACTGTGTGCTAAACTGACCTGAGGGAAAATTCCTATTAGCAGGATATAAAACCAAGAAGTCTACTTGTATTATAAAAACAGAGTAAAGCAACTTGTTCCAGGGGCATTATTTGTTCACACAGCTCACAGGGCAATGAGGTCTAATTCCTCATTGTGGCATCATTGCTGTCATTAAAAAATAAGAAATAAATGCAATAAAAACACCACAAAAGGCAGAATAATGCCTGCCTTAAAACTCATCAGATTGATAAAGAAAGGGGTGATTTCAGGAAAGGAAATTAAGCTGCTAAAGCAAAATACAGTAAGCTCTGACACAGAAAATACTCCCTAAAATCCCCGTTGTAAGGGAATGTTTGGCTCAGACTGTGAGTGAATACTGACTGTCTATGGTATATAACTGGCAAGGTTTGAACAAAAAGAAACCATCTGTGGGGAGAAGGAGTGGAGGGAAAGGATAGCACACTGGTTCCCTGGATAGTAGACCTGGATCCCTAGCAGATACCAAGCAGGAAATGACAGATGAAGGACAAACACATAGGAGTAGCATGGGATATGTGACAGTATGTGAGAGGATTGCAGACTATGTTCAGTTATAGTGTGCTAAAAAGGATATGTACAGTAATTGTCACAGTGTACAAATGGTGCCATCCATCTCAAACACTTTCAGTATTCAGGATACCCATTTTGTGAGTCCTGGAGAGTTGCTGGTGTTTCACCAGCTACCTTATGTAGGGCAACAGCATTACTCTAAGGAAGCAGCAGCTCTACATAAGCAGAACTTCAGGAGGCTTAGCAAATACTATAGCAAAAAAAGACTTTTTTTCATTTTGCCACCTAGACTCTGAAGGTGATTACACTCACACTGCAAAACTGAGAGCTCACATTCCTCATGACAGCCCTTTCGTCATGATTGTTAAGTACTGCACGTAGTTCATCTCACTTCTTAGTAAGGTTTACTGGCGCAGGCTCAGCATTTTACTAACATCTCTATATGGCCTGCTGACTGAAGCAATATTGTGCTTGGACAGTACAGTGTGTGACTGGCTCTGTGGACAGGCATGTTTCTAAATACCTAAATCACATTAATTGTATTTTGGGTACAAATATGCTGTTTTGGATCTAGCTGTAAATAGATAGCTCAAGGTTACGTACTAAGCCAAAGCTGAGAGTTGTCTTCCCCCTCTCCATGTCCAGCCCTAGGCTATACTCTGATCTGTTAGTAGGTTATGCATATTCATGTTTTCATAGCCTCAGGAACCAGGACCTTGTACAAGGCCTCAGACATAGACAAAAGTCTTCTCTTGGTGGAAAGCAACACAAAGCGATAGAGCAGAAAGACAGACCATATGCTAAAAAGAGGATGAAGCCAAGGGAGGCACCGAGACATCTCTCAAGGACCTCCAGTGAGTTTGAAAGCTTTTTCTTCTGCAGATCTTCTTGCCTGCAGATATGCTGTTTGCCCTTTGAAGGATGAATTCTCCCTCCAGCACAGAAAGCCTGGTGGTATGGGAAAGGTATGACTTTCCTTTCTCCTTGCAGCACCTTTGTTCCAGCTGTACTCTAGTGGGGCTGTACTCCCTTCAGGCTATAAAACTGCCACATTAGGATCCTGAAAGGACCCTGCTTCTGCTCAAAGCATCTCCCTTGAGCACATGTTGATGTAGCATGTACAAAGACTAGACTCTACATACATGTAGCCCCACAGTCTTAATGCAATTTGTAACTCAGTTATTCAAGTGAATTTCCCTCCTTTCTCCTCTTCTTCACAGAGATTTATTCCTACCTTTGGATTTTTCATACTAATATAACAGCACCAAGCATAACATGGTGGGTTCATTATCTGTGGCCACTATACAAATTTCATTCATCAAAACACCAGCTACAGACATCAGGTCCTATCCTCAGAAATAACATCAGAAATCTTAATGGAGGTGTCATTCATCCCTACTATTACTATGATGATGCAACAGGAGACATGTATGTTTTTAAAATTAAAGTCTATAAATTCCTATCCATAGTAAAACCTCTCTGTATGTAAGCTTAAATATGCAGATAGGAAAATACTAATCAAACCTTTCCAAAACAAGGTGAAAGGGTTTCTCCTGTTCTTTCAACACATTGCTTTGACAAAAAAACAACTTTCAAAACATGTATTTTTGTTTCTGAAAACTTTCCAAACACATGTGCACAGATATAACCAGGTCATATGCACCATTGATAGTCAAAACTGAGTTTCTCAGTTTAATTTCTTCACCAAAAAGGAAGGCAAAATCCTAAATGTCTTCTCCAGAGGCTGACCAGATCTTCACAAAGCTTGTCAGATCTTGGTACATAATACCCCTGCAGCCAGAGCTGCCTAATTTGGAGCCAATTTGATAAATCTTTTAAAGTAGGACTGATCCACTGCTGGATGAAGTTATGGATGTCATGATGATGTATGATGGAAACAATATCTTCAGCGAGTTTGTATCATTCTCCTTAGAGAGTTGCCAAAACCTATGTATAACAAAGCCAACTCATAAACTAGTATCACCTTTACTGTTCTGATAGTAGAAAGACATTCTGGCAGCTCTCATGCAATGCAAGGGTCGAACACAACAAATAACGAAGGAGTTTGCTTTAGAACAGAATCAATCTCCTGCTTTTCATCTTAGTCTTGCAGTTTTTCTACCAGATTCACACAATTGTCCAGTATTGCCACACTGAGCATAATTCACTCATCATGACCACTACAAAGTGAAACTGGGGAAAATCGACTCATAGTGATTCGTGTAAAGAAAACAATGTCTATGATACAAATGTACTTGATGGATATCCAGTTGATTATCTTTGTTGGCTTCACTTTCTTTTTTTGAATGAGAAGCCAGAACAGATATTTTTTATAGTCTTTTTTTTTTAAATTATTTTTATTTTCACATAAAACCTAACCTGATCCATTCAAAATCTTGAATATTTTGTAAACCGAAGCATCACTAGCAACATTTGCATACTGCAGTTCCACACAGGCAAATCTATGCAAAATAAAACAGCCATACTCCTACCCTGAAATAACAGGAAGAATCCTAGTCCTAGAGAATTAGAGGAGAAGTGATTTTGGCTCAAGAGAAACTGTAATTACCCAGGAACTGAAAAAAAAGTTGACCTTCTGTCCTAGTTCAGCAGGAGGGACCAGTTGTCACTGGGTGGGAGTAATAAAGCTATGTATTCTACCCCCTCTATTCA
>JAWWEE010000085.1:67138365-67162426 GCA_035221455.1 Xenops minutus | reverse complement strand
TAAAATTGTAACTCTGACTCATAACCTCTCTGGTAGTGGGTCCATTTCTTCTGCTGGTTTACCTTCAAACCAGCACACCTTCACACTTATTTTTGCTACAGAGAACTATTGTTATCTATAGAAACAAAACGGAGTAGGTTAAGAAAGTACATTAATTGCTTTTATTTATTTTAGGGATCAGACGACTTGAGAACTAGGGAATTCTGTTTTCTCCGTTGATTGGTGCCTGCTCCCTCAGCCCCAGTGATGCTGCTCACAGAAGAACCAAGTGCCTTGGACAATGCATCCCATTTATATGCTCCAAATAACAAAGAGGCAGCACTGTAATTTCCTCCCTCCAAGCATCATGATGTTACGGCTGGGGAAGGGGACTGACTGCTGGATGTGGAAAGAGTTAATACAGATTCCTGAAGGAAATAGGTAGCTATGTTTCTAACACCAGAAGAGTGAAACAGTCTTTATTCTCTCTGTGACCCTGCACTGCCAGCTGCAAGCCTTTCACAGGCACAGGTTATTACATGGCACTTGAGGAATGCAATAGCTCCCCTCCATTATTCTGATGAGTTTTTTTGTATTTTCCTTTTTTTCCGAGAGCACTGTGTCTTTCCCTGGGAACAAGTCACCAGGAGGGAGCTTTTTAATCTGTCACTCAGGGACTCATATAAGCAAGTACCTGTATAACAGGGTTTGTGGGATCTGGGGAAGATTGAGTTCTTCAGTGAAGACTTGAAGGTGTGACCCCCTGATTTAGAAGACAGAGTGCTACTTCTGGAGTTTACCACTTCCACCATCCTCCCCATCTGTTTTTGTCAAGCTCAAGAATTGTGCTGCCAGTGGAAAAGGCTGCAGTTCTTAATGAAATCAGAAGTGCTGGGAATTAAATCTGTGGTTTCTGAAAGATCATCAGCACTGTTTTAACCCCTTTTTCTTTTTCCTTTTTTTTTTTTTTCCTTTCTTTTTCTTTTCTTTCAGATTCAGCTTTTTCTCTGTTAAAAACTTCTGGACAATTGCTTTTTTCTCTTTGCTATTCATTTGTATTATTTGTTTAGAAGGATGATCATTAGCACTTCCATTTTTTCTTTTCTTTTTAATTACCGTTCTTTGTTATAATGTCAGACGGAAGTGTAAAACAGACAAGCAGACAGACATATAGCTCAAGAAATAACCAGTAAACCACAGGAGACAGCTATGGAGAAAAGATACAAATACTGATTCTGTTAGTGCAAATCTGAAAAAAAAAACAAATGGAAGAGAATGGATCAAATTTTCAGGTGATGAAGAGTGGTTTCAATCCAGAGCAAAGGATTCATCACTCAATTTGCTTCTAGGTTTACTTCCAGCTGTGTGGTAAGATGACCCTGACTAGACACCAGTTTCCCATCAAAGCCACTCTGTTACTTCCCTCCTCAGCTGGGCAGGGGAGAGAAAATATAATGAAAAGCTCAGGGTTTGAGGTAAGGACAGAGAGACATTGCTCACCAGTTACTGTTACAGGTAAAATGGACTCAGCTTGGGGAAATTATTGTAATTTATTTACAAGAAAATCAGAGCAGGCTAATGAGAAATAAACCAAAATGTTAAAAAAACATTTCCTTCCACCACTCCCTGCTTTTCCTGACTCAGCCTTACTCCCAGATTCTTCTGCCTCCTCTCCCCACGTGGTGCAAGGGAATGTTGTCACTTTGTCATATTGTCTCTGCCACTCCTTCCTCCTCATGGCTTAGACTCCTCACGTTCTTCACTCGCTCCAGTGTGGAGTTCCTCCCACAGAAGACAGTCCTCCATGAACTGCTCTAACATGAGTCTTCTGATGGGCTGCAGCTCTTCATTAACTGTTCTGGCATGGATCCCTCCCACAAGGATGCAGTCCTTCAAGAAGAGGCTGATTCAGCATGAGTCCCCTCCATGGGGTCACAAGTCATGATAACAAACTAGCACCAGTGTGGGTTCCTCTCTCCACAGAGCCATAGGTCCTGCCAGCAACCTGCTCCAGCACAGGCT
Source organism: Xenops minutus (assembly GCA_035221455.1). Classification (NCBI taxonomy): domain Eukaryota; kingdom Metazoa; phylum Chordata; class Aves; order Passeriformes; family Furnariidae; genus Xenops; species Xenops minutus. The sequence goes on along the minus strand of JAWWEE010000085.1, from coordinate 67,160,425 downwards.
TCTCATGGGATCACAGCCTTCTTTAGGCATGCCCCTGATCCAGTATGGGGTCCTCCATGGGCTGCAGGTGGATCTCTGCTCCCCCACGGACCTCCATGGGCTGCTGGGGCACAGCTGCCCCACCATGGGCTGCACCACGGGCTGCAGGGGAACCTCAGCTCCGGCACCTGGAGTACCTCCTGCCCCTCCTTCTGCACTGACTGCAGAGCTGTTTCTGTCACATATTCTCACTTCTCTCTCCTGTTGCAGTTGCTGTTATGCAGGTATTTCCCCTGCACTTATATCGGCTATCCCAGAGGTGCTGCTGCTGTCGCTGTTGGGCTCAGCCTTGACCAGCAGCATGTTCATCCTGTAGGTGGCTAGAATTGGCTCTGTCAGAGATGCGGGAAGCTTCCAGCAGCTTCTTGAAGAAACCAGCCCTGTAACCCCCTGTTACCAAAACCTTGCTATGCAAAACCAATGCAACCTGAATAAGAACATGAAATCTGTAGGCTCCAGGTGTTGGATCTGAGAATATGGAGAGCCATGACCTCAACAAACACCAGCTGCCACAGCAGTACACCCATCTACGGACCCCGAGGCATTTGGTACTATTCTTCCTTGATGCAGTTAAAAATCCTTTCTAAAGATGTTTGGCCTTTTGATCATTCTCTTATTCTTTCTCTTATTCTTTTATTATTTTTTTTTTCTTTGCTCTCTCCCTCTTCCTCCTCCCCTCCCCCCCTTTTATTTTTAATTTTGTAATTTTTTTTTCTAGTCAAGCAAATTCAGGTAGTACCATAGCTGCACCCAACAATGAGGAGTCAGAGCTGTTGTCCTATGGACAGAGCACAGGGCAGGGGATTAAAATTATCTTCCTGTCTTTTATAATTCTTCTCTATGTGGCTTCAGGCAACCATATTCCCTATCACTCAATTTCTCTGAAATGATCATAAGCATCTTTGTAATATTTATTGATATTAAGATTTACTGTGAATTAACTGTTTGGATATTATTGTGTTCATTATTGTTAATACTTACTACTATTATTATTGTTATTATTATTCTGCACTGGTGAGAACAGCTTAAAGCATATACCACTGTGCTGGGATCTACAAGTTGCAATGGAAAAACTAGCCTGAAAGATAACCTTGCCACTAACAAGGTAAAAATGAGAACACCAAGCAACTCAATAGCCTGCCTCACTGATAACAAGCCTTTCAAATACCCTGAGCCAGATTCTGTTCTCAGCGAGATGAGTGTAAATCTGAGGGGTCTTGCTGAGGTCCACAGGACTACAGGGAAATTACTGAAAATCAGAATTTGGCCCAGTGGTACTTAAAGTAAACGTGCTCGCTCTGAAGGGCTGGGTATGTGTTGGTGCTCAGTGTGCTACACAGGGAAGGAAGAACAACAGAGACACACACATGCTAATTAAAACTGCAGATGTGACTTGGTGGCTAGATTAAATAACACCTCTGGAAAGAGGGAGAGCTAACAGATATAAAAGCAGAAAGCAGCTCAATTAAATTGTGCAAAGGGCTGTTGCTGATCTAATTTTTCCTACCCTCTCTTTCTGGGTGATGTCTGTCAGTTAAAGGCTGACCTATACTTAATTCCAAGTGCTGTTTGACTTTTTCTCCATACAGTTTGTCCCACAGCTGAGATGGATATTTAGAAAGATCTCTTAAACACTTCTATTTTCTCCAATTTGGGTAAAAATAGAGCAGGCAGAGCACATGTGGGGCTGAGGCTATCAAAGAGCTCATTTTCATCCCTTTCTAGTAGAAAAGCAAGTTTGTAAAGCCTGAGTTACCAACAGGACAACAGTCAGCAATACAGATGAAAAACACGTGGGTCATGGCTATGCGTTCTAAAGTCAGATCTTCACAGTGCATGTCACAGACAGAATCAGTCCTATTTCCACTAGACCTGGGTAGTTGTCTTGCAAGGGAATTACAATGCCAGAAAACATGCATGAAAATTTCCTTTTGGATTATGGGAGTCGCTGAGAACTCTAAAAATTTACATCATCACTAAGGAAGAAAAGAAACAGCACACAAAAACTTTACGAGCCGAAAACTGGAAATAAAATTAAGCAAAGACTCTCAGCCTGGCTTATCATTGCTGAAGACAATGTCTCCTGTGGCTGCTATTCCTACAACAGCTGCTGTGTGGCATTGCTCCCCTTCAGATGGAAAGGAAACACTGTTCAACACAGTGAGTCAACAGCGCTCGCTGTAGTGCTTTTCTTTCAGACAGCCCAATTCCCTGTCCTCGTAACAAACTGTTCTAATTGTTATGTTGACTATTATGGCTAAAACTGCAATGCTCTGCTGTTCAATTTTTTTTTTTTTTTATTATTATTATTATTTTGTGTGCGTGTGTGTCTATATTTCTGTAAAGCTACAGGGAAGGGGAAAAAGTGCCTTTTAAAAATTATTATTTAAGAAAAAATTGCCTTGAAAAATAATCTACTGGCTATGAAATCTATTATGAAACATATTTCAATTAAAAGGCTACATAATTTATATGCATAAGCTTTTCTTCTGTCAAGTTTATATTTTTGTTGTCTTGTCATAATGCCCTGAAGTAAGCACTTTTGAATTTTAAACTTTAGCATTTATCTTAGCAATCATGCTGTGAAGATAAATATCCCTTGAGGAAGATACACAATTGGATCTTGTATACCAGTAAGTTAGGCTTTGTACCGGTTATTACTGCACTAGGAAGCACGGGGGTTCAATAACAACCATTAGCATTTAGAGATGTTCTGTTTATGTTCAGTGTATTGTAAGTGCACCAGTTAATTAAAGCCACGCAATGGCTGTGATCCTGAAGCTCAGATCTGTGATCCTTGGAAACATTTGGGTGGCATAAAACAGTCATAAATGGGTTGAAAAATTTTCATTAAAATTTCTCCTGGTGCTAAACTTACTCTAGGGGTCTTTTTCTAAGGTCTCTTCTAGCACAGGATATAGGGAAGCACTATGAATGAGAACTCCTATGATAAAGCAATACTTCAGAACCACAGCAGCTGGTCCTGAAATGGAGAACAAAATTCAGCTTCTCACCAGTTTAAATGGTTCCTGCACACTTTTGCATTGTCAGTGTGAACCAAAAGAATGAACTGGAAAATCACCATATTTTTGTGAACAAGATGCTTTCTAGTGGTCTCACTTCTTTGATCTGGTTTACTGAGTGGCCATGTGAAAAATGCTTGGGGCTGGCACAACCTAGGGAACAGATTGAGAAGGAAATGTCTTGGGACAAGAGAAGGGTGAGGACAGTCACACAAGTGACTATTCAGCTGTCACACACCTCAGTTTCAGGTTGGTAATTACGTTAGGTGTTTAAGTGAAGTTAGAGTGTGGTCACCTTTGAGCCAATCTAAGGTTACACTGCTATGAAAGCAGACAGCTGTCCTTTGTGACACAGCACCAGCACTCAGATGGCCTCGTGGTCACATAGACCTTGCTGAAAACTGCAGAAAAGAATTAGAAAATGTGATAGTACTGGCATTGGGAGGAGATATTAATGTAGAGTTCAGAATAGAGTGAAATTTGTGTTCCTGCCTCCCTGATACCTGCATAGACTTAGAACTGCCGAAACTGATGGTGAAACTAAACCTATAGACTTGCTCTGGACTGATCTCTGAAGAAGTCACATTCACTTTGCTGACCAGTGGAAAATTATATAGCCACTAGACCACCAAAATAAACATTAAATTAATTTTTGAATAAAAATAAGGGCCAGTGGGCCAATGCACAGAGTCCTAGAAATAAAACTGACTTTCCAGCACCTGTTTTCTGTAATTCTCTGAAAGGGAGACGACCTCCTGCTGAGGGTGGTTCTGCAGCTGCTTTGACTTACATGTGAACAATCATTCCCTCTAATTTGGACAGAAAACCTATGACAAATGAGAAGGTGACCACTCAACCAGCGAGCAGGTAAGCCAGGAGCTGGTCCCACTCTCTCCCTTCTGGCTGCTTTCCCTCCCACGTTGCCTGCCAGCCTGCAAGAAGTCACTGCGGTGGTTATTTATCTCTACAGTGAGGACTTGCTCTCAGGCATAGTCTTATCGATTTCAGTGTTGGCTATACTGCTTGTTTTGTAACCTGAACAACTTATACTCTTCTCTGCCAAGTAGCAAGAAAGCCAAGCAGGTATCAGGACACCATAACATTTCAGAGAGTATTACAACTTTTGTCCTGTGCTGTTATTACCTTTAGACTTCATAAGAGGTGAGGATTCAGATCTATGATTCTTATGTTTGCCAATATAAGTTCAGGAGCCTTTTTTTTTTTTTTTTTTTTAATCTTTTTTCCTGACTTCCTACAGGAACAAAATGTTTGTGACCATAATGATACTGTCTGACTCTAATTCCCCACGACATGCCAAAATTTTGGAGCTCTTAGCCAGTCTCAACTAACTGTGGGAGATGAAAATTTATATTTAATTTCTAATGCATTTTTAGGAAAATTTAAAAAAAAAAAAAAAAAAGTAGGGGTTCAGTTCCAAAACCAGCCTGTCCATGAAAGGATGTTTTGCCAGGGAAGGATAGAGGACCATTGCTAACAGGTGCTATATCCCAGTAGTCACCAAGCAAATAGCTCTGGACCCTCTTCTAAGTACAGTGATCTTGCACTCATCTTGTAGAGACACAGAAGATATAGGGGCTGGCAGGAATATTCTGGGACAGTACAGGGACTTTTAGGCTGATGAGAAAGTTGCTAAAAAATAGGCTTCTGTAGTTTTGTTTCTAATGGATGTTAGATTTACTTCCTTTCTTATCCCTGTTGACTGCTGCCCTGATTGTGACAATCTTGTTTTTATATAACGAATCTAGAGACAGTGCCCCAGTCAGCTGTTCAGTGTGCTGGGAGCAACTGTCTGTCCTCGGCATTTGATACATTCTTTTCCCTTCTCCATGCAAGCCTGAGAAAACAGAAAAAGACCTTAAGAATTGCCAGAACCGAGGTTCCTCTCTCTTCAGTGCTCGGGTGTGCTGGTGGGTAGGAGTATTATGTACTAACTCTGTGTTTTGCAACTGACCAATTGCTCAAATCATATTATTCAAGGGAAATTTCCTGAAACCATACAGCAACTAAAAAATATCCTGCCAGTGTAGTATATACACACACACATATGCAGGTACAGAAGATCTGACATTCCTTTTCTGAAGGTAAATGCTGCCCTGAACAATTTAGATTGAGAGTTCAAGCAGTCTTACTCACTGATGTGATCTTGACATCTGTTTTTAATTACAAGCATTAATAAGAATTCTTACAGAAATTTCCCAAAACTACAGTTCTTTTAGAGCTTTTCTGTGCCAGTCCAGTTTTTCTTCTATGTCTCTCACTGTGAAAGCCCCTAAATAGACTAGGCTGACATTTGTCATAATTTCTTTAGTTTTACAATATTGTCTTTAACAATACTAGGGCTAAATTTCTGGACAGTGTGTGTTCTATGGCATTTCAGCACTGGAAAATCCTTCTGGGTATGATGCACAGACCAGATTTTCCCTTTTCCCAGGATAGTGGGGTACATACCCATTGTATTGCTACCCTACTCTTCTCTATCAGGAAATTTGTCTGTCTCTGAATGCATTCATGCACTGGAGCAGAAAATAAGAACTGAAAAAAAAAATAAAATATAGAAAATTAGACTCATAAGTAGTGTAAATCAAATTAATTGAACTCAAGTCAAAAGAGCTATGCTGATATTCATAGAATAAGGTTCAGCTTAAAATTTCTGGCAGCACAGGCAGTTACGTTTCAGCTTTACCTGCAGCTTTCACAGAACACCAGTATTTTAAGCATGCAACAAAACAGCAAACCTCAGTGTAGCCATTGCTTTTTTGTAGCTGGTTGCTTATTTTAGACAGGAAAAAATCTGTTCTTTTTGAAATATAATAGAAAAGATTACTAGCCACCAAATATATAGCAGCTGGAGATGTCAGTTTGAGTGCAACAAATATCAAAATACAAACATTTTTTGCAAAAAAAAAAAAAAAAAAAAATTAACAATGCACTTGTTCTATCTATCTGCTTCCATGTATTTTTATAATTTTAAGGATATTAAAAAAAAATAAATCTGATGAATGCATAAAAAGAAAAGGCTTCATTTTGCAACTGTAACCTAATAGGCTCCAAATCTCTGCAGGTTGTAGGGCACACCACTGAGCTGAAGTCATGTTGAAGAAACAGCTTAAAATGACTCACACTCCCCTGTTTCTGGGTAGATTAGGTATGTGGAGGGAGAGCGAGAATGGGGAGCTGTTTTGGACTTTTTGTCATTCTTTTCCCAAAACAGAAAAGAACAGCTTCAAATGCTGCAAGCATCGTGTTTGAAAAGGTGACTTCAGAGTGCAGGACTACCTGGATTTATTTTCCCAGACATGGGAAGTGGCACTAGGTGGGCTGCGTGATCTCCAGACAGCTGTGCTCTTTCTTTGTGAAACGCTTTGAGATTTACGATTTCAAGCCACCAGTGCAAAGGAAAAAATCTTAGCAAAATTAAGAGAGAGAAGTAAGTTTTCTATAGGATTTTTAAAGCAATCTGAACAATTCTATTTGCAGGGATATTATTCTCCCTTCAGATTTATCATATGATGCAAAAATTCTACAGAAGAGGTAGCATCCTTTATTAAATGAAGTGGCTATTTAGAGTAATTTCTATAGAATCCAATTTAATTTCTATAAACCCCTATAGGTTTCAATTCTTTCCTATTCTGTAGGATTTCTCCATAGGGACAGTTATTAGTGGCTGCAGGATTTGATTCTCAGCAAAGTTGTTTTGTAGAAAGGAAAAATGGCTTCACTAGGAAAGATTTTAATGTAAAGTAGTGGTTGCTTTTGCAGTCAACAGCCCTAGGCTGATGCACATCCCTTCAGCCAAACTGGGGCTGGATATACCCAGAGTGGTGAAATGATGCTTTATGGGGGTTCTGACGCTTTGCCTAAGTGACATTTTGAGGGTTCAGTCCTGAAAAATCCACCTTTTTTTTGTTTTGTTTTGTTTTGTTTTGTTTTCCTTTTTTGGAGTATTATTGAGGCAGACTCATACAGCCATCAGCTGAATGGGGAAGTCTGATTGCTCGTAGTGAGTAACTCAGGTATAAAAGCAAGTTCTTTCAAGGGGGAAATGGCTCCTTAATCTGCCATTTGGTAGAAGCTGGCAGTTTCTCAGCACCAAGTTGCATCCCATCGATCTACCTGTGATCGTGCAGCCCTTATTGCCCTCCCCATTACCTGGCTGCCTGCAAACTGTTTGAGGCTGCATTTTACGAGGCAACGATACACACGGGCTCTGCCAAAGCTGGTTCAGGACAACGTGAAGAGGAGAAGCAACTCAGCCAGCAGCAATAGTTCCTCTACTCCAGCTCAAATGATTAACTGGATAGAAAAATCAGATTCACAGCCTCTCTTAAGCACTGAATCACGCTCTTGTGTCTAAAGTACTTTGCAAACACATGTTCCCAGTTGCCTTTCCAGCACACTGTGGCCCTTTGAATCAACAGCAACGAGAAGAAGCGCAGACCCAGGGTTTCATTTTGCCAGCAGCCTGCAGCATGAAGAGCGTGCAAGTCGTACACACCTTAAGTTTTAACGGTTGCCATGGCGATGAAAGGAGGCATTACAAAATGCACAAGCTGTTGAACATGTTGCAGGAGCTGAGAGGAAGAGCTAAGAATAAACTTTAGGCTAATTCTCTGTAACAGCGCGCTCCAAGCAGCTGCTGCTCGGCCAGCATCGCATCCCAGCATCACATCCCAGTTAAGCAGCTCGTTAATACGAGGCAGATTGGAGCAGGAGGGTGTCACCCTGCTGAGCACTCCTGGGGCCTGGTACCCAGCACAACGGCTGCAAATGGAACGTTCTAAGGAAAGAAAGGGATAATTTCGTTATGATGATTATTATTACTGTTTAATTCCTCATTTCCATGGGGCTGACAGATAGGATCATGCCAGCAGCCTCTGTATGAATAACCCTTCATGATGACGGCTGCAGTGGTGAGCTGGAACAATAGGAAAGGTGTCCCTGTAGCCAAGAGAGGAGCAGGAGTTTTGAAGGGGAGGGAAGATGTATCTCACCCTTCACCATTTCTATAGCTGTGTGTGAGAATTCATAGAATCATAGAACAGAATAATAGAATAGAATCATAGAATATTCTGAGTTGGAAGGCACCCACAAGAATCAAGTCCAACTCCTGGCTCTGCATACCAAAGAGAAAACATGTCAGGGGTCCTGGTCCCTAACACAGGGGCAAAGAAACCTTCAGGTTGCTTCTTTTTCTCCAGAGTACTCGTGCCTCCCAAAGCATCCTAACACACAGACATAGGATCAGAATGAGGCTGAGCAATCTGGTGAATGCTCCATGTACTCTCTGTAGAAAGCTGGCCTGGGAGGCTGTTTTTCATTTTCTATACCCCTCAAATGTGTGTCTCCACACTTGCTGATCTGAGGCAGAATTTAGCGAAGTCTGTTTTTCTGCCTGATAAAAACCCACTAGATGGCAACATCCCTCGTCCCCTCACCCGGTGCTGCCAGAGCCGAATGCCTCTTGGAGCAGGGGACTGAGTGTGGAGGGGGGACAGATAAGATGCAGAGATCTTCGATTTTATTTTGTAATGAGGTTTCCTAAGTGCAAAGAAAAACAGATCTGCAGAAAATGTATTGCCAAATTCATTCTATTTTTAAATAGAAATTTGACAATCAACAACAGGATATGTATTACCTCTATCTATTGATGACATACAGAGTTACTTCTGAGCACCTGTGCAGATTTTGGGCCTTGTAACTCAAATAACCCCTTCATTAAAGACATAAAGACCCACAGACCCCAGTAAGCCTTGATCAACAAATTCCTTGTCCTCTGTTCTCACAGACTTTCCTTACAGCCTTGTCTTTCACACAAGTATTGTCTTAAACTATACTTGATTACAAGCTTTTTGTGTATGTATCTGTATACATATCTCTAAAGTGCTCATTACACTTTGAGTATAATTTACAAAATTAATAGCAAACCCTCCAGGTTTCTTTGTGGATAGAAAATGAGCCCACCTATCAGTCTCAAACTTATATTCATGCATACACATTCTTGGAGGTACTAGAAACACACCTAAAAATGTGCAGGGAAAATAAACGTGCTGCAGGAGCAGCAGACAGAAGAAAGCCCAGGATGGAACTTAAAGAAAGGGAAAAAAGTGGATATGCACTTCCACAGAGTGTTATAGTGATCCAACATTAAAGGGGATAGTGGGATAATATCACCCTCTGATGTGACAGCTTATCATGAAGTAGAAAAGGTCAAGTTTTGAGTCTCTCATGTAGGTCAATAAATGGCAGATTTCTGAGAGATATAACCCCAGCTCTGCCACAGAGTCTGGTGATGATGCCCTGGAAGATGAGGCACCTGTGATTTGCTGCTGAGAATGAAGGACTCAGTCCCATGGCACCCGTAGAGTGGGTCCTGCTTGACAAACGGGTAACCTTTAATCTACAAGTTTTATCCACCTCCTTGGTTGTAGAGGCAGGGCAGATGCATCTCTCATGAGAAAATTTGCCTATCAGCAACTGCCAAATTTGTTTTCTTGTTTCTTTTCCCGTTTCCTTTTAAATTCCTTTTACAGACTGGTTTTGATATTATAGTTATAAAACCTTCCTTCAATTTGTTTCCTGCAAAGGAAGTTCAAACCAAATTCAGCTTTTTAAAAGGGGATAAAGGAAGGCAGCTTTGGGATGGAGTGTCACAACCTTCGCCACAGCAATTCAGGCTAGGAATGAAGAAGTTCTGAAAAATGAGGAGATTTAATGATTTGGCTTTTGCCTTCAAATAAGGTCCTACTAGAAAACAGGATATCTCCCCTCCACAACCCCCTGCCTCCAGAAAAAAAAAAAAGTTATGGGAAGAGGAAGGATGAGAGTAGGTTGCTTAAACACGGATAACTAGAGTGTGACTGGTACAGAAAGATCTGTAGCTAAATTGGAGAACTGTAGTGTAAGGAAGACCAACTACACGACAGATAAAACCCAGAGGAAATATCTGCAGGGCAACAAATACTGGAACTGTATTTTTGTAATGGTTAAAGCTAATGCAATAAGAAGGCCCTCAGCTTCAGTAACTCATCCGTAACCCTCTGGTGTGGCTCTCTGCAGTCTTACAAGAAGAAAGAGACTGGTGATGTCTTACCTCATGCTGACCACTCCCATCTTTAATCAGCAGATGAAATCTGTGCCATGGCAAATCATAGACTTGCAGGAGCACAGGGCACTTTGGCAATGGATTCAGATAATTTTCCTCAAGCTATTTAAGAATGGTCACTTAGGACATAGGCACACTGGATGGCAAGGGAAATTAACATTGCCACATATTGGTTATCCACACCTACGTCTGAAACGAACATGTTTCCAATTAAAAGTGAAAGAGACAATTGTTGAAGTCACTTTGGCAGTGAGAACTCTCCAGCTGCCTCTAGATTCCTGAATAAGTGAAATGTTTGACACAGAAGCATATGTTTTTGGCAATGTTGTTTAATCCATGTTTTAAAGGGAAAATTGAAATTCTACAAGGTGTGAAAGAAAAAAAAAAGATCACTGAAACATTTTCTGTTTGGAATGACAGAGACCATGTCACCCTGCTATTCCTGTTCTCTGTAGACTTTCATTTTGCAAGAACTGCCTTACAAATGAACAGAGAGGGAACATGCTGGGTAGGCACATAGCAGGAGAAAGAAGAGGTGGCAGCAGCAGCCTCACATAACAGTCCCACTTTGCAAGATACTGAAAAAGGCCTTGGAAGAAGAAATGCAATCTGAATTACAAAATGAGTGAAATATCTTACAAGATTACTGTGTGTGCTTAAAAATTTGGTCTTTCTATTTGTTGTTAAAGCTGAAGAGATGGGGTGTAGAGGGGAAAGCATAACTTGCAAATGTAAGCTGGTGTTGAGTTATGGTTTACAGGCATCCCACAGCTCTGACAATAGTCTTATGCCTCCCAACACAGCACTCAGCCTAGGCTGCCTCTCACTTTAGCAAGCTAGGAACTTGGATAGGACCAACTGAGTCATCTAACGCTGTCTACTCCTCCCTCTGACTGTAAAAGGACATAGAACACTGAGGCTACTGTATGTGTGCCTATAAAGGATTATCACAGGTTTGAGTTCTAGAAACTGACACTAAGCTAACTCACTTTATAAAATTTATCTTTCCTATGCTGATGTGTAAGCATTTTTTCATATGTCAAATACAACACTATTGAACAATTTCAATTTCATGCCACAGACAAAAAAATCCAACAAATTATTTTTTCAAATAACAACCAATAACAACAAGACAGAAGAGAAAAGAAAAATGAACTGGACTATAAAACTACCACATACCAAGTGTTTCTGCCAAGCCCTTCTTAAAAAGAAGCATTTATTTCCTTTCTTTGCATTCTGTTTCTTAGCCAGTCTTTGCCCCATTATAATGTGTTTTCCTTCGTATTCCATGATGGCTTAGTTTCCTTAACAGCTTTTTGTAAGAGAATTTCTCAAAAGCTTCTTGAAAGTCCTAATAGATTATGTCAGCCAGTTCTCCTTTATCCAATATTTATTTGACACTTTCAAAGAATTCTAGTAAATTAAAGAAGCTTGATTTTCCTTTACACGACACACATTTCTTTGTCTGTTACATATCATGCTTATCTAGGATTTTTTTGTAATCCTACTTTTAATTATCATTGCAGTCCATTTACTGAAGTAAGACTCACTGGTGTGTAATTCCCAGGATCATCCCTAATGTCTTTTTAAAAGACAGATAAAACATCTCCAGTGGATGATGTTAATGAGAGATTGTACATTTCTGTTAGCAGCTCAACCAATTCGTCCTTAAGTTCCCTCAGCATCTGGTCCAGGTGGCTTGTTACCCAGGTTGGAATCTAGCCAGGACAGAGGGGTTAACACCTCTACCCATGAGAAAAGTGCTTTGAAATCTTTAATGGCCAGATGCATCATGAACATCAACCTCTATGTATCTGTTGATGTTCAGCTTTTCCAAGAGCACGGTGCTCCATGCTGGGAAAATATCATGGCTTTCATCTGTGGACTCAAAGGGCAGGATTTTTTTGCAGTTTGATAGACTACAAAACTGATAGAACCATTTTAGCCATTTGTATACAAATATGCAGCAATTAGAGTGAATGAATGAAGCCCATTCCATAATTCCACTGAGCACTATAGTATCATGTAATCAGTTTATTCTACCTGCAACATAAAATTCTACTTAGTTACACAAGAGTACATTTTATCAATTATTGATTTATGAACATCTAAGGCTTTCTTCAGTTACCATTTATGCTCTTGGTTTTATCATCTCTGCTGTGCTGAGAGTAGTGTCATCCAGTGACATAGTCTATACTACTTAAAATTCCACATACTTCAGTAGATTACCCCATTAACCATTATGTTTTCCAGGCTGTATAGATTAAAGTAATTAAACTTGTCCTCAAAGACCTAGCTCTTTGATTATGGGATCATTCTACCGCCTGCAGCACATTTGAGGTGATTTGCTGTAATATTGTCTTTGGGAATTTAGTGACCATATTACACTGACAGCAGTGAGAGCTGGTGGCCTTCGCAAAAATCCAAATTTCATCTGTACCCCTTAGAAAATACCTCACAGAGGCATGCAAGGGCATGGCAGCAGCATTATGGATAGCTGGATGGCTTTGGGAGACTGGAACTGGCCTGTGTAGTTCTCTAAATCAGGGTTTACTGTTTTGGGCTGTAACGAACTTGCAACTGTGTTCTGGTTGGAAGTGACTGAGAGAGGTTTACAGAAGACTGTATATTGGCCTGTGTGAAATGAGTTGGACAGCATCAGCAGAAAGAACAGGTGCCCATATCATTCCTAAACCAAAGTATCCCAAGCAATTCTCAGGATAATAACTTCAGCATCAAGGCCAAGGATAAAATGGGAATGGTGACTAAACTGCTTTTCCCTCCCATAGAGGTATCCCTTCAGGTCAAGTGAAGGCATGTTGGTCTGAAAATCTGAGGAAAGCTGCACATTTTTTGGCTGTGCTTTATCTTTTCTACGGATAAAAGGGAGATTTAAGAATGTCAATCCTGCATCTTTCACTGGCATGAAATTTGCTAAAAAATGTGAAAAGGAGGCAAAAAAAAAAATAAATTGATGCTTGCAGACAGGTTGCTGATGCATTGTGCAGAAATTTTCAAAACCATTCACTTTAGAAATAATTTATCTTATGTGTCATATATTTTCTCTTCTTCTCTGTACTTTTTCCTTCTTACAAAAGACTGTAAAACAGGATCCTCGATGCTTAAGAGTTAATCTGCTTTGGCTACCTATTCCTCACCTGCAGTCAATATTCCCCCTCTGTGACAACCATAGCTATGAATTTATTTATACAGCAGCAGTGCCCAGGGGCCCCAGTAGGGATCAGCGTTTCATTTATAATATACAGCAAAATATAGCAGAGTCCCATGTGACTTTTTTTCTTAATAAACAAAGGATGAAAGGATATAAGTGGTTCTTCCCAATTTACAGATGGGAAACTGAAACCCAAAGAGATTAAAAGGCAGATGTAGAAAAGGATTTAGACGATGTACTGACTGCCACTTATCCTGCATCCCATATACTCATTACACTGACTCTTGGCCATCTGCTTTTGGAATGATCTCTATATTTAATGGATTCTTAGATTTTTGACTAAATTTCCCTAGAGACATGTATTTCTGCCATAATATAACCTGAATCTGGAGCTGCCCAACATCAATTTCAATCCAAAATTCCAGATGGAATTCAAAACCTTGTTTTTTCTTTGCTTGGCTCATCAATGTTCCTGTTGGATTGAGCTTCCCATAAAACTGGAACAGCAGACCTCATGTATTCCAGAACCTAACAGAAACCAGGAACCTGGATGACTAATTCATGATGATGCCAGGGTTTTCTTCTCTTTTAGGTTTGGTAAGTTTTTTCTAATAATTTTGTATTAAATCTAGAATCTGTTTGTAGGCTGGTGTCCAGTTTCACCATTTTAGATGCAGAGTGTGAAGGACTGATGTTAATTATACTGCTGTCCAGATAAGGCATGAGGAGTAAAAATGGAGGGTGTTTGCTACCATTCCTAAATACAGGAGTTAAATAATTCTCAGAGTCCAAAGGCCTATTTTTATTTTATTTATATTTTTTTATTTGGGCCTATTTATATTTTATTTAGTACTGCTGATCCAGTGTCATGGTCTAAGCTTCCCTGAAACAAGACAAAGGTGAAACAAAACAAATAACACTCAGGTAAGATCACTAGGAATTAATTCTACCAGGTTCAACCAGAAGTTCCTGGAAAGGACAATGCAAGGAGACAAGTCTTACTGCTGTATCTCCTTTGGGTTTTCTAGCTTTATTCACATGTAGCTGGCTTTACAAACCTTGTCAGCTTCAGAAAGTTCCTGGATTTCAGTCTGACCCTGTCTGCAGCTCTGGCCATCTTGTCTTGCTGTACAGCATTCACAAAGGGATGACGAGTAAAACAATAGTCCTCAACAATTCTACACTCCATACCAGTGAAGAATACTCCAGTCTGGTCTGAAATGTGTCTTTAATTTCTGAGTTCCTCTTCTCAGCAGTTGTCTGTCTGTCGTCTTCTCAAGTGTAGAGAACAGTCTAAAGTATTACCTATGATAATAAATTAATCTGTGTTCAGGAATGGTCCCAGGTATCAGAACTTGTACACTAAGAAAGAGTCTCTGTTATGACCAATTAAGGGAAAAATCAGAATTCTTGGGGCTATTCAGGACTATTTGAGTACTAGGAACACTTCCAGATAACAGCTTAGCTGTTATCGTCCCATCTTGGAGGTTAAAATAATTTAACATTATGGATAGAAGTAATTTTGTGACACTTGTCCTCAGTGCCAGAAGATAGTTCCAATACAAATAATAATAATGTATATGGTCTTGAGTAAAGAGTCAGATTAGGAGTGAGACTTTTATTTTCCTCTGTTTCTGGAAGTTCGTGTTTCTTGCATAGTTGTGCATTATAATGAGGAACAAGATTTATATTGTTTTCTTGTATAAAGAATACCAGTCTCTGAGCTACAGTAAATTTGCATTCTTTCACTGAAATCCAGAGGACCATGATTAAATTTGAACTACCGATTAAATCTTTTGTTCAGTTATCACCGAGGTTCTGAATGCTTTGCAAGATCAAGTTGCATGGATCTAATCCAATTATCTTTGCCAAAGGAAGGTTGACTTTGACTACGTGTTGCAGTATAAGTAACTGTGCATCATGATTTCAGAGTCACTTTAATGAAAACCACCTTCCAGAGCAATTATGCTGAGAACTTTCAAAAAAACATTTGATAAATGTTGCACTCTTGAGAGGTGTCAGTGATGCTCCTGAAGGTTGAAGCGTTTCATATCACCCCACAGCAAAGAGCTGCAACACACACTTTCTTTAAACTACACCAAATTGGCAAACCCCACTTGTGAGACTCAGAGATTTGTTGTGATAGCATTACATATTCCTTGTGAGAAAATCTGTCTAAACTGAATCAGGAGAAAAGGCTCAGAGAATGGCCCATCAGCAGTCTCAACTGACTTCCAAATGTATGCAATACATAATTTTCTACTTTCACTCCTTGATTTCTTTGTCCTATCCCTTTCCTCTCTCACTTTTCCTCTCTCTTATGAGAGAGGGAGCTTTAGTCTTTTGCTTAATAACAGTCTGGGTCAGCCAGACAAGATAATTTATTTCACAAACCTTCTGTGATCTGGTTACCAAGAAAGGCAGCTAAAGCAACATCTCAAACACCCTAGCATGAGTTATTTGTGAGTTAATAGAAATGTGTACTATGATTCTTTTACTCCACTTCTGAAAGCAGACTCAACATTAGAAACAGAAGCTGAATTTGTACGTTTATTTTGTGGCCTTTTTTTTTTTTTTTCCCTTTCTTTTTTTCTTTTCTCCCTCCCCTGTTTCACACATTTCCCTTGCTTTCTCTGAAAGGAAGGAAATTAGCAACAACAGCAACACTGGCCTTTCTCAGTTAAGTTCTTTAAGGATGTGTTTTGCTTTTCTGTTCCAAAGAACATTTATTACTGTCTTTAACACAGTGATTCAGTGTGTTAAAGCACAGTATTCTCTCTCTCATGTTTCTTTCTATCACTAAAGGGGTAATAAAGGATATAGTTAAAGCCTCACTTAATAGTTTAAATTGTTATGCTTCTACTTTTTTTACTTCCCCCTTCCCCCTCTCCCCCCCCCCCCTCATTCCCAAATGACTAAGAAGATTAGCTCAGTGGTGCTAGACTAGGAGAAGCAGTGACATTAAACATTGCTCAGAAAAAAAGAGAGTTCCACTAGACCAGGAACCAGACTGCAAGTCTTTTCCCTGGCTAGCAGGGAAGAGTGCCTTAACCAAGGTCCTACTGCCCACACACTCTACCGCAATAAGCAGATATGTCCTGCTGTACACACTCCTGGGAGTGGTGTGAGATTAAAATGCCACTGTCAAAGACTGTCAAAGATATATTTGTCTGGTGATGGCTATGCCAGAAACGGCATTAATCTGTAAGCTAAAGAGTGTATTAAAAAAACAACCAAACAAACAAACAAAAAAACCCAAACAAACCCCAAACAAAACAAGAAACCAAAATAAGAAAACAAAACCAAACGAGACAAACAAAATAGGGGAAAAATAAACAAACAAACAAACAAAAAGAAACAACAAAACAAAGAAACAAAAGAATTGCAGGTTTTAAAATGTGTTTTTAAACTTGTCTATTGCATTTATTTTCCCCAAAAAAGCTGCTGTCAGCTTCTGCCAGAATAAGACCATCAAGCATTTGAACTGAGGACAACTTCAACCCTGAAGTTCCATAGACATTAAGGGAGATCTGGAATGCACTGCACAACATATCTGACACACGCTTGTATGAGACAGCTGTTTTCCTATGACTCCAAATTCTTGTTCAACTGTAAGAAAAATGTTAGGGGTTACAGGACTAGGATTGATCCAAGTGGAAGAGTGCTGAGCTATATTTATTCATACTGAATTTTACATTGTGGTTGAAGAAAACAAAGCTTGCATTTCCAGAATAGGTATCACTTATGGTCTTCTGAGGAATATTTTGCTCATACTATTGCAAAATGCACATACATCAGTAATTCAATAGTGCTTATGTCTAACAATGGAAGGCTTTCGTGCACTTCAATTCTGTGCTTTCCATTTGATGCCAGGCAGCTGAACACATCTTCAATGATCCTTGGATTCCTTTTTAACTCTATGAGCTGGAATCCATCACTTCCCACCATTTTCAAGTGTGAGAATTTGAAAGGTTTATTCTGATCATTAATCAGCCCCTCCAATTAAGCACAATTACACCCTATAATGATAGTTATAATTATTGATTGATTAATCTTTCAACTATTAATTAAGAATCTTAATTAAAGGAGTTTTTTCATGTTATTTAAACTGAAACATGACTAATTATTTTATAATTTACCCAGTATGTGCAAAAACTGCATTAATTCTGTTGTGTTTTCTTGGTTTCACTGCTGCATTAGAGAAGCTGAATTTAGATTTTCAAAACTAGCTATGACTCCATCCTTCCACGACCAACCTGTCGACATCTTTGTCCATTTAGGTTTTCAGAAAGGGCTGAATCTGAAATGGTTCTTACAATAGCAGATACAAAGTGACCTCATGAGCTTAAATAGTTAATTTGAAAACCTTGGGCTGTACCTGCTGACTACCATGGATACTCAAATTATTCTTGCATAGCCTACAAAGTTGTCTTACAATGTGTAAGCTGAGGAAGTAATTTATACTCTGATATGAATATAAGCACACCTGACATTGTATTGTTAAACATGATGCAAAGTTCTAGTCTCTAAAAAAACTTACAGTCTCTAGTGTTTTTATTTTCACTATCATAAATCTGAAGTATGACTGCAGAGAATGAATTTGTAAAGATGACATAGAACGTTCTAAGATGATGAGGCACTTGGGTTTACACATAGGTGCAACTCCTCCTATTTGGAAAAAAAATATGTGTCAACTAAATGACAAGCTTACTTAGAGAATCATTTCTAGGACTGTTTATCATTGTTTAACTCAGCCTTTCACTTGTATTACAGGAAACTGAACTCTATCTCAGTAATTCAAACCCAAATATTTGGGGGAACCTTTTAGTCCAAAATAACTTCTTTTTTTGTCCCCCCCCCAACCCCAACACAGTCAGACTATCTGTTTTGTATGAAGCCATGGTAATGTTTAGTTCTATTAAAAGTGATGGATACAAGGACAAGTTTTAAAAAACTTATCATCAAAATTTTAGGCATCTACAATTAAATTAAACAGTACCTATATAATTATTGGATAGAAACAAAGAATTCTAGTCTGTGATTCATTTAATGCTTAAATAGATCCTTAAAATGTCAGGCAAATTGTCCTCTCTTCCAGCTTATTTTTCTATGTTGACTATAAAGAGAAGGAAAGATGCCTTGTTTAGATATATAACTCTAAGATCAATCTCTCCCTGTGTCTCAAACTTTTGCACAGACTATTTAAAATTTTAACTTCAGTCTGTGTCAAAAACTTTCTATGCTGGAATATATATTCTGAGAATATTAATTTTAACAGTGGTTATGTTGAACATATAATGGGGTTATTTGTGCGAACATAAATAAATGTGGAAGACTCATGTTGTTTAGTCCAATAACACAACTAAAAACAGTAGAACATCATGTAAAGACATATGCACTTTTTATTAGGAAATTAATCAACAGGGGATATTGATTTACAAACTAATAGATTCTGTTAGAATAGATTCTTCTAACTCTAAAACTTTCAGTGTGGAGAATGTTAGTTTACTCTAAAGGCATCAAAATGAATTTTTTGTTGGTTATATTTTTCTTAAAAACTTTACAGAGTAAAAAAGAGTTGTGTCATTTCAAACTAATCCCATGCCATTAAAAAAAAAAAAAAAAAAAAAAAAACAAACTCACAAGAATCAGTCAACTGATGATGTAGTATGGCAGATGCAGCAGATGTACCTCAGTCCATTAGTAATGGTGTTTTTTGACAGTGTATACAAATAAGCTGCAAATTCTCTAAAGTTCATGACATATTTTGAACAACATATCAACTACATTGAAAATAAGGCTAAAAAAAAATGTGTAACTGCTTCATAAATTCACTTGGATCTGACCTTGGTGTGACTGTCCCAAAACTGGGAGAGATCAGTAGTGGCAGAAAACTTTGCACCAAGAAGATGCTAATCTCTAAGAACTGTCCTGTTTTTCAGGTTGTGAGAAATCCTGGTTTTGTTTGTGAGAGATTGCAGGTTTGGTTTGGTTTTGTTTTTAACCTAGCCTTACACCTGCAGATGACTACAGCAGTACCTTGTCAAGATAAGCTGTCTGACTTAAATCACCCTTTGCTCTGTATCAGCAGTGGGATGAAAACATCACTTGGAATGGACCTTAAAGGCCTGGGATTTTCACTGAAGTCATGATGATGTCTGTACAAGAGAGATATTCAGGAATGAACACAATTCATATTGTATGAAATGCTGGAATTAACTTTGGGCAGCTTTTCACTGCAAGCTCTTCTGAGTCCTCATCAGAAGTCCATTGTAGCCAACTGAAAGAGTCCACTTTTTTTCTGAATTTTAGCCGGGCATTTACTTGGCCAAAATGTCTGGTGTGAGATTTTTATTCTGAAACTGCAGTAAGCTCAGTCTGCAATAAAGTACAGACCAAATCTTGATATATTTTCTGTATTTTTTGACCAACTTCCCTTGACTTTCATTGAGTTTAGGTGAAGTAAAAACACAGCAGCAGCTGCACAATCTCCTTCACATTCTGAGTATTGGTAACCTGTTTCCATCAATAACTATACAGATACCAGTGTCAGATCAGAAACCATTTATGAACATAAATTTGCATAAACTATAAATCATCTGCTTCCAAAAAATCTGTGTAAAAATGCCCAGATTGAGGAAATATCTTACATTGTTTTTTCTTGTTTACCTTCTTTGACTTTAAGCATATAAAAATATTCTGTCCATGCTAATCTGTCAACTGATAAATATTAATAGATAACTTTAAACACTCAACAAATATATTACTAAAATAGGTCCTGATTTTTAAATCATTACTGATTCACCTATAAGTTTTTTTGTCCATAGCTTAAATTATCTATTCATTTCATATCACTGGGGACAACAAATATTGGCAATCACTAGTTTGGGTGCTTTTTCTGTCTCATTCAAACTGTACCACAAGATGAGTTCAGCGATGAACTGAATTTCCCTGAAGTTCACAGAGCTTTCGTTATCAGCATCCCTACCCAGCACACAGGGCCTCGGGTTGCTCACACAGACAGCACCAAAATGCACTGCAGAGCTTTTAATGCATTCTGAATAGCTCTTGTCATTCAGGATCCTTCATTTCATGTTTCAGATTTTCCCAGGGGGCTTTGATGTTAATCCATTTCACACTTCTAACACATCTGTTCTTCTTCTGGCTTTCTTATCTCTTCTGAGCATTCAAATTAAAAAAAAAAAAAAAAAAAAAGTTTTAGCTGTCATTGTGCAGTTTCTGAAGCAAGACTTTAATGATGAAGCACATTCCATCTAACTTCATTGATACTTGGTTTAGCCACACAAGGAGTTATGTATGCACATTATATCCAGGGCTAACTGCTTCCCCATTATTTTGAATTTCTCTTGACTCTGTATAAATTAGGAAACACCTGCCCATCACAGTCCCTCAGAGTAAGACAGTGTGGTCTAATGACTAATTTTTGTGAATCAACAGTTTGGTTTTATAAGAAGATGCCACCTTTCTCCAGCAATATTAATCAAGCTGTGACAAAAAGACTTTGATGTGTAGGTGCCAATGCAAAACAAAATGCTGAGTAAACACACTGCAGAGGTCAATTCTAGTTCAAACAGGGATTGCCAAAATTCACTGTTCTGATTCTTGTAGTAAGATCTCAGATAAATTACCTTTTTTTTTTTTTTCCACTGGAAAGCCAAAATTTAAAGTGCAAATAAGTAATACTAATAAGCAACTCAGGGAATTCAAAATTGTTTTTGTTTTTCACCACACTAGAAGTGGGATCTAGCTCACATACTTATAACAGCCTCATGTAGTCAAAGCTAGATGCTCAGTCTCACTCCATAGTCAGTGGTGAAAGCTCTGGGTGTGATTCATCCCATCCCAGGATTTCAGTCTAGATAGGTGGGATGAATCACCATCTCTGGGTGTCACTTTTCATTGACAGGCAAAGTTTCTGGATGACAGCTTAAACTACAAGTTTAACATTCAGGTAACTAGAGCCAAGTGAAAATAATCCTAACTTGTGATTTTATCTTGGAGAATAAAGGAACTATTATAAATGTCCTTAGAGTAACTTTTTTATCCTTTTTTTTCCTGTTGGAAAAATGCTGGGGAAAGTATTAAGGCTATTAATGATCATCCTTATTTTAAATATGAAAATACAACATTTCATGGTTAAACTCTACAGGAAATGTTCTATTGTAAAGTCACACCTTATTTGAGGCATGTTTTGTGGGACTGACCAAAACTGGTTGCTTAACAAAGGCAGTAATGTAATAATGTTGGAAAAGAATTGTATTCAAAGTGTCTCTATAGACAGGAGGTTACCTAATAACATTCTATTGTAGGCCTGTCACTGTCTATGAAAGACAAGCATTATCATATAAATGAAAAGACTGCTCTTTTCCATCATCCATATCCTTGCTCCCCTGCCCCCCTTCCAAAAAAAAGAAAGAAGGAAAGAAAGAAGGAAAGAAAGAAGGAAAGAAAGAAGGAAAGAAAGGAGGAAAGGAGGAAAGGAGGAAAGAAGGAAAGAAGGAAGGGAAGAAGG
The DNA here is from genome assembly GCA_035221455.1 of Xenops minutus. Lineage (NCBI taxonomy): Eukaryota > Metazoa > Chordata > Aves > Passeriformes > Furnariidae > Xenops > Xenops minutus. The sequence continues at coordinate 67,138,535 of JAWWEE010000085.1, read as the reverse complement.
GAAGAAGGGAAGAAGGGAAGAAGGGAAGAAGGGAAGAAAGGAAGAAAGGAAGAAAGGAAGAAAGAAAGGAAGAAAGAAAGTAAGAAAGAAAGGAAGAAAGAAAGGAAGAAAGAAAGGAAGAAAGAAAGGAAGAAAGAAAGGAAGAAAGAAAGGAAGAAAGAAAGGAAGAA
>JAWWEE010000085.1:67126974-67138265 GCA_035221455.1 Xenops minutus | reverse complement strand
AGAAAGAAAGAAAGAAAGAAAGAAAGAAAGAAAGAAAGAAAGAAAGAAAGAAAGAAAGAAAGAAAGAAAGAAAGAATCTATCCAGACCAAGTTCTAACAAGATTAACTTCTTTTGGAATTCTTACCAACAGCCATATCAAAGCATAACTAAAAGTAAGGCAATTGTGACATCTTAATGCTAAGAGGACAATTAATGTTAACAAGGAGAGTCATCCCAATAGCAGCCTGTTGACCATGGCTTTCTCATGGGGTGATTGTTTCTGGCTTACTCCCTTGTTTCCTTCAGTCCCAATGTTCCTGGTTAACACAGGCAGAAGAGTCCCAGAATTCCTTGTCATGCTCTTATGAAAAAAAGAAAGTTGTTCTCATTTGGCCATTGCAGATGGTGGTTTATGAAGATGCTTGAGGCATTAATGATGATTTCAGCATTAAAGATGGATGATTTCAGCATTAAAGATGATTAAAGTTTGTCATAAAGAGTGCAATCTCTGGTGAACAGGGTAGTCAAAGAATGTGTACAAACAGGGAGGTAATGGATCTGACTGGAAAATATGATGAATATAATGAAATGTTATTTACATAATCAATCCCTTTTTGTGCAAAAGAAATCAGCTACTGAAGAGTAATTACATTAAATGAAAGAGAAACCTTTCTATGATGGAAAAATTTTCTCTCAGAAAAAATGATTTTCCAAATGAAACACTGTACCAACAGTGGGTTCATTGCTATTTTCACCAAAAAAAAAAAAAAAAAAGTGGTTGGGAACAGGACCATTGCAAATAAAACATGGATGAAAAGAAGCACCTTGTTTTATCAGAATTAAATGTTCTAATAAGATTAGGTTGATTAGGTTTTGTTAGAACTACAATTTTTTTTTTGTATAACATAGTTGTCTTGATAGTCAACCCTGACTTATGAAAAAGAGATTTTTAAAACAAGTGAACTTTCTGGAGAAGAGAAATTTCAAATTTTAGTGATGTTTAGATTGCTCTGTTGAAATAGGGTTACAGGTTTAGCCCTAGGGCTCCCAATGCTTAGGAAATTTTGGGTACATCTTCCAAAATATTTGAAAGACAAGGTCAGGAAATACTGAATAGATAGAAAAACTGGGGTGTTGGTTGTTTTTTTTGTTGTTTTTGTTTTTTCCTCAAATGGAGCTTTTTATCACTGTATTTATTTCACACAAAAGTGGCTTAAAAATAAGTTAAAAGGCATTTTAAATCTATGTGTGTGTATATATTTTAAAATTGCTAAGAAAAAAAAATAAAGAAGGAAATAGAAAAACAATAAATGGCAAAATAAAGTACACTCAACCAGTTCAGGTTGTTAATTTGTCATATGCAGTCAAAATCCTCCATATTTGTTTGATCAGATCGTAAAGAAATTTGGGAAATATAATGTTAGATGTTTTGTCCTGTCCTTCATGATTCCAACTGTAATTTTGCAACCCATGTAATATTTTAATCTCCACTCATAAGTGAACTCCTAGTTAGAATGGAGTTCTCATCACATATTCCAGTGGTAAACTCAGGCAATGGGGTTACTGAGAGATGGAGTCCATCAGAGAAGACAGGGAAGGAAGGTAGCAGGTAGTCAGGCAGCCATACCTCTCATCAGGTAAGCTGCAAACAAATGGATATTTCTAACTTGAATTTGGTGATGTAAAACTGATTTGGTATGAATGCTTCTCCACCAAAATGAAGTCATTTGTGCTGATTTTTCTGATAAGACATGACAATTTTTTGACATTTTCCCCTGATGTCTTTAAGGTGTTAATTGCTTGCCACTGCTGGTAGATAACAGAGCTGCTAGTCAACTGTCAGAAATGTCTGGTTTGAAGCTACACTGAAGATGATGGGTGGAGAGACCGTTAGTGTTAAATGTCTGAAGTGTTCATAGTTTTCTTTAAAGAACCTCAAAGAACACTGAAATTCATCATAAACAAAATTCGTCACAAAGACCAAGACTGTTTTTGTCTGATATGGCTTAATTTTGCCAGGTGCTACTAATGTCCTTCCATGCCTTCCATTTTCCTTCTTCCCTACAGAAATGGCTCACAGTCCCTAGTTCTGTATTTGGTTATGATGGTCTTTGAGTCTACAGACACATTGCCTCTGTTTCAGAGTAATCTTTGTCAGCCAGATATTGTCTTGTTTGAGCTGAGTAATTAATTTTCTAGGAAACTGATTGGTTTTCTAGTCATAATGGACAACCACTCCCTTTCTCCCTCATTATTCAGTTCTGTAACGTTTTACTCATTCATACTCCCCACAATATTCCCTATTTCAAATCTGTATGATTGGATGATATGTCTGACCTCACTTAAAGGCTTAAGACCTGCAATTTTTTTGCTACTTCCCAATGAATTGAATGACTGTTAAAAAGAAAAAAAAAAAAACAAATCTCCTTCTCTGTATGACATTGATATTTTGTCCCAGAATAGAAAAAGAAGAAATAAAATATATATAAAAAATTACTATATATAAAAGGATGTCTGTGTAATTATTAAAATTATGGACACATTTCAAGTGTCCAAAACAGCTTGTTCATTTGAAGAATAAAGATGTCTAAAGTACCTCAGCAGCACTATCAGTCTCTTTTGACTATATTTGAAGCTGAAATAGCCTACCATTTCTTAAAAATCTACAAATTTCTAAAGATGATCTTAACTCATTTACACAAATTGCCAAGTTACCAGTTAACCATATGATCAAGACTGGATGAGGACTTAATTTTATGAGGTTGCTAAGTGACTTTCTTGCCTGGCAAGTGATGTTCTCTTGTAGGAGGTAAATTGTACAGACTTTATAGTCTAAATTGAATTTTAGTCTCCAAACAGAGAGAAAGAGCCAAAGATCTTCTAAACAATTTTGATTTTAGGCCCTCACATGCTAACTATATACTCACTAACCTCAGATCACAGAAGCACAGAATCTCAGAAAGTTCTGAGTTGGTGGGTATTTGTCTTCATTCTGCATGTTGGAAATCATGAGAACACATTCACACATGCACACGCTCTGAGAAAGAAAGCAAACTGAAAAGCCTTCCCAAAGCAAAACGGTCCTTCCACAGGAGGGAGGTTGTTATTTAGGTCAAGAACCCTGTAGACAGTGGAAGCATGTGGCTGAAATGAATTTAAAGGCAGCCCACACTGGAATTTAAGACAGCTGTTAGGGCAGCAAAGCTGGCACAGAGCAGACAAGTGCCACTGGATGCTGGGAAGAAAGAAAGTTTCAAAAACATTGTGAAGGCAAAGGTTGTAGAGAGGAGAAGGATAGAGCACATATATTAAAATGACATTTTATCCTTTGAAAACCTGTTTTCTTTGGTCTGTTACTAAAAAAATTAGGACAAGGATTATTGTCCTATTCATTTCACCCTGTTTCATGGAACATTGTTCTATAAAAATAAGTTACTGTTATTATCATGATAAATAAAGGACAGATCTGAACAGCACTATAAATTTTGGTAGTTTTAGATCTACTGCATGAATTTAAATGGATGTTTTGTCACAGTTATCTATTCCCTTGACCACTTTTTTTCAAAGAATTAAGGGTACAGAATTTTAATATTCAAATAAACTACATTTTGCAGCATAGTTTCTTTAGTATTCGGAAATGAAGCAGTGTTAATAATAATGATCATGCCAAAATATAAATACTCACTATAAATAATTGCTGCTAGATACAAGCAAACCAGAGAACTTAGATCTTTTCCTAATCAAGCTCTTTTATCCTTGTTCAGTGAGCTGTTGGATTAGGGTAAGGATGAAGAATGAAAATTCTGACTTTCTAAATGATACAAAATCACTGAGGTTTGGAAATAAATCAGGAATCAGAGAGATACATCTGCAAAAAGGCTTAAATATTTTGAAGAACTGAAAAACACAGCCTGGAAACAATATTTCCAGCTTTCACAGCACTATTGCAGTCATGGCATGTGTTACAAATTAGTACCTTCCAATAAGACTTTCTTAAGGGCACTCTTTAGCCACACTGACACAAACTTCCAAAATTAGTTTCAAAAAACCAAAACAAAACAGGAAATAAAATCCAGACAAGTGCCTGCTAACTGTTTGTAGTACTTCTGATAATAAATAAGTTTGTCCACACTAAATTGTAAATCTGTGGTTTCTGTACTCAGAGGTCTGTCTAGATTTTACCCTCATCTGAGATATTATTGTGAAAGAGAAACAGGAAAGTTTGGTGGGAATCTTTTGTAACAACATGGTTATGTTTTATTTATTTTAGAGGAAAGGGAGGGCATGGTGGAAATAGCTGGATTTACAAAGCAAGTGCAGAGTCATCCAAACCAACACCTGCAGAAGTGAAGTTTGGGTTTTGTTTCACTGCAGCTTTCACATATCAAAAGTTTTTTAGCAAAAAACCCCCAAAAAACAAAAACATAAATTCCACGTTAAACAATAGTCCTTACTAGGATACTTATCTTAATTCAAGTTATTGCTCTGTCTTTGCAGGATGTCAAAACCACTTGCAATTTGTTAATCTTTATGTGTTTCTTTTTCAGTCTTATATTTGGAACAATGCACTCCTTTTCAACAAGTAGAACACAACTGGAAGAATATCTTGTACTTTAACTCTGCACAACAGAAAACAGCTTGAATACTTTCATGTACTACTGCAGTGAAAGATGGAAGGACCTGAAGGAGAAAAATATATTTTGAAATAATAATGTATTTTCTGGATTGGAACATCCTTTCTGACCCAGCTCCTGCTAAAATATCTAATATTTTAGGACTCTTTCCCTTTTCCTCCACAGGATTAGTGCCAATTCTATGTAAAATTAAGAATCTGATCTAAATTAACCCTCTTTAAAACGGAAATTGAACCAGTTGACTGCCAAAGGTCCTTTCCAACCAAAATTATTGTTCCTAAGGCTACTGTTCAGTATGACTTTTTACAGGTTGTCAAAAATGGAAAAAAAGGAGACGTCTAGGCTTCAACAGTGGTGTCTGGTGACATGCAGTCAGTTGCTGATCCAAATATACTCAATTATACAAAGTCAAAATGTCATAAGGATATAAAACAGAAAGGATGAAATATGTATTAATTGAGCTTATAGGAATATAAGTTATTGAATAACCTTTGAAAATTAGATAAACAGTGTTGGAGAGAGTTTTAAATACAAAACAGGAGGTGTGAGAGGCATATGTTCTATTTTAACATATAGTTGGCCTACAAAACAAAAACTCTAACTGGATGAACATATGCATTACCTAGAAGTGGGTGGAGGTTTGGAGTTCTTGATTAAAGTATGCTTGAATAATCTAGAAATAACATAATCATCTCTACTTTAGAAATCTTTACTTGGGAATACTTCTGGAAGTGACTAGATTTTTTTTTTTTTCTATTTCTTTTCAGTTTGGAGACCTGTACTTTCATTATTGCAGGTTATCTTGCTCATTACATCAGTAGAGATTATGCAGACATTATAATTAGTGATCAAAAATGAGGACAGAAACAAGCCAATGAAAGTAACCTAAAACTTTCTCAACAAACAAAATACGAAAGAACCCTTCTGAACCAGTTTTAAAATGTCTGCCCTGTATTATTTTTAACAGAGGCTCAATTCTTCACATAATATAATGAATAACACACAATAAGCATTGAACAAATAGGTCTGTAATTATACTATGGGGTCTTGGTGACAATGATAAAACATTCACCATCACCCTCTCATTGGAATTAGGCTAATTATGTACATAGTTGGGTGTCCATTAATCCTATTATTATTATTATTATTTAACAGTATTATTCATAATTTAAGTTTTCCTTCCTTTAATTTCAGCCCTGTAACAAACGAGAATGTTCCATGCTTAATTAACAGCCAAAAGCTTGAAAGTACAGTATAATGGGACATTATGGGGGCTCTATAGTGAGTTAATGACATAGCAACCAGCTAATGAGAATGAGGAATTTTTACAATGGCATTCTAAAATGAACAGCACAAAAGCATAAGTTGTGTCAAATAACAGTATCCTTACTGAGACTTCAGAAGCAAGATAGAGATAGACTTTGGAACAACATCCTGCATTCCTCAAAGACTCATCCATGCCCTAGCAGTGGTTTTCTATAGCATGAGGAAAGTTATCTTAGCAAACCTTGAGCTGCTGCATTAGCAGTCTCTAGGACTCTCTCTAGGAGCCATTCTTAGGCCAAAATCCACCTCAAACAAAAGAATAAAAGCAGAGACAGGAGAGGAGAAAAAGCTTAGGCTGAAAGAATCGCAAAACAAACATGTCTTTGTAAGATTGCTTTTCATCACGGGTCATATTAGTCTGGCTTGCAAGATGGAAGTGTTCTCTGTACACCATGGAAAAGGTGATTTCTAAAGAGGGAGACTTCACTGAACTCAGCATAATACTGCTGTTTAAGGGGCCTGGATTTTGTTCTAATTATTTAGGTACAAGTGCACTGAATAATGTTCAAAAGATGTGTATATCCCATCCCGATATAAACCCACATAATATTATTTTGATGCAAGAACATTTTGGTTTTATGGAATGCAAAGAATAGTTTTCCAGCAATACTTCATACTTTGACTGCACAACAAGCAAGGGCCTAATATTTTCCACAGACTTTTGCACTATTAGTGTTACTGCATTTCAACCTACATTAAGCTTATTGAAGTAACTATATTTTTACATCAAGTGATTACAGTAGCCTACACAGAATACTCTCTACTCTACCTAATTTAGAAGAGGCTGAACTATTAACTACAACTTTCCTCTGTGCTTGTTTAAGAATAGCCAGGGTTGTAATCAGCCAAAGACATTTCTTTATAAGAGATGAAATTACCTACTTTCCAGAAATGCTTCTCCTTCAACTCAAAATGAATCCCTTACAATTCCATCAGAGACCTGAGTCTGAGATGACTATTTTTATGAAAGTGTATGAATTCTTCCCCCATGTTTACATGATTTGCAAACTGTTTTAAAATTGCCTCTTCAGATTCTTCGGCATTAGACACAAGTAGGTGTGAGCGTAGATCTCAGGTGATAACCCTTCACGTGCATAATGCAAAACTCTATAGGAAAGAGCAGGAAGGAGTAGTAACCATGCTGTGTGGCATCATTTCTGGCTCTATTACTGGAAGTCTGGGCCCAAAACCAGCTCCTGAGTCAAAATGTCAGACTATGAAAGCCAGCTCTGATTCAAGATTTTTCGAAATGGTTTCCTGGTCAGTGAAACAAAATTCAAAAACGGATTTCAATGAAGACAAGTAAAATATAGGTATCTTTCACTCATCTGCCCTAAAAATAAGTGGGTAAAATAGCCAGAAAACTAATTAGAATGCAATTGTACAAACATGTAGGTGGAAACAATTGTGCCCTTATTTTTATGTGAACAAAGGTGGGATTTAACATGCAGGTAACATCAAATAATATTTCATGGTATCTCCATCGAAGAACGTGTGCCTTTTCTTCATGGTGAGGATAAAGATGCTAAAACAGAAAAAGAAAAAAAAAAGTTTTTTCCAGGTTGTGTTGTTTTCCTACCTTCCTAGCATTTGTTTCAGGGATTACATTTTTCTCTTCAAGTCTCTATACTGGTTTTGAGCTGAGCTGAATACAGGAAAGGCTAGTTTTGATTTGCTAGAAAGGCCTGACAAGACAGGTAATTGTTTACATTTGAGAATTTAACCCCCAAACCAAAATAAAACAAAATACAATAATTTCTTATTCAAATGTTATTGGTCCTGCACATATTCTGCATCAAGAGAAAAAGAATTATCACTTCTCTCATTTCTTTTGTGCAAATCAGAAATGAAAACGGAATAACTGGGCACACCATGCCAAACACTCATAAATCAAATCTGCCCCCAAATAAGCACTATTCATAATAAAGATATGCAAATAGCATTGACAGAAGCCATGCAAATCATTTCACAAGTAAATCAGGGTAAGTGGGCAGTAATAAATTCCAGTTTCACTGGAACGACAGAAATTTAGACAAATTAGTGAAAGGTGGGAATGTTTTACAACCAGATGGAAAGATGGTAATCATTTGATCAAGTAGAACTGGACATTGTAAATTATTCTATCTTTCTCTTCAGCATGAGACATGCATGTGATATTAACTTCTTCCAGACTTATTTGCATAAATATTCTGGGTGTGCATAAAAAATGTACAGAAATATCAACAACATCATGCAATTATTCTGAATACAAACCTAAATGAACAACTATTAGAGCTACAGAAAAAAAAAAAAAGGTGTTCATTATTGCAGGGTTTCAGTGAGGCTCCCTCCATAATGCTTGTAGGAGGGACTTTCAGATAAGGTGTTAACTCATATCTCTCTTTCCTGGCTGCATTACATATAAGAGAAAAGGAAGCAACAAGCACAACCCTGAGGAACACAGGCATGCCAGTGGTTCACAAAAGAGATCACTTTCTGTCTCTTTGGACAGCATTTATGCTGTGTTAATCCTTGTATCTGATATCTAGGAACTAGGGTAACAGGTGTCTTAGAGACCGGAGAGACAGGCAAATTAGATAGTTTGATGAGGCAGAACCATGACTTTAGCATCAATAAGGCCCATGTGCCCCAGGTATCTCAGCTGGGCTCTGGATTTCCAAACAGACCTAAACCGCCAAGGTATATGGACAGAAGCCTCTCTCTGGTTAGTATGGATACAATATCTTTGTGTTATAATGACAAAATAGAAAGAAAGCAAAGCTTGAAGTCTTAACTTCTCTATTAAGCAACTGAAACCATAGTGACACACTTGCAATGGAAACAAAGATTTTTTCTATTTCGTTGGAGTTCATGACATAATTTCTGAAGATATTTATCAAAACAATAGTTGAAGAGTTTTTCAAACAGGAGTATGAATTAACTATACCAGTAAAATTTCTGAAGGAAAATACTTAGAGTATACTAGCCAAATAAGAAGCTAGTCCAGAACAAAAATGGTTTGAGGCAGTAAAGGTTCACCAGAGCTTTGTTTCTCCCATATCCTCTATATCCTCAACTCCTTCCTAACTGGAAAGGTAATTTTTCACTAGCTTTTTTTTTAGTGTTTTTTTTTTTTTTTTTTTTTTTTTTTTTTTTTTTTTTGTGCTTGCCTTTTTTAAAAAAAAAAAAAAAAAAAAAGGTGGTTTGGTTTTGGTTTGTTTTTTTATGTTTGTTTGTTTTTTTTTCCTTCGAAGACACAAATTTTAGTCTAATTTCTTAGGTGACTGAGATGCTAATCAAGCAACTCAAGACAGAGAGGCTAGTGAAAATAATCAAATGTGAAACTGTCCAGAGGAAACACTCTACTTTGAAGTAAAAGAGAGGAAATTGTCATTTTGAAGCCACTAGAGACAGCCTTCTTGTTACAAAGAAGACCCTGGGGAGTCACTACCTGATTTGCTCTTAGTCAGGCTGGCATCTCAGTGACAGGGCAATTGTAATTAGGATGAATAAAATGAGAGAAGTTCCAGCTCCCCAATTTGTAATTCTGTGAGCGATATTAAAGACACAGCATTATGTTTAATTTTTTGAAGAATCAGGCATTGTGCTAACAGGTAGCAGGACTTCCCCCTATGGGGATGACTTATATAAAATCTGAATCTCTCCATGCAGAGAACAAATATGACACAGGAAAGAGAGCCCAGATGTTTATGGGATTTTATGCAATCTTTAGGAAAAGTTAAGATAGAAAATCAGATGTTGGGATTCTTTTTTTTTTTTCCTCCTGAGATGAGTTATGCAAAAAGGAAACAATGGAGCTTCACTGAGGTAACCGACATCAAGTCTGATATTTCATCTTTTCATCTGACTAATGAAAATTACAGGGTATAGATGCATCAAAAATCATTCTTATCATTGCCATTAGAATCAATAACTCCAAAAGAGAATATTTTCATCATTATTTTCTAAGTATTTGTAATTAACTTCTAGGTAAATAAACCTCCAAAGAATAGTTGTTCCAAAAAATGTGAAGAGTTACATATGTAAAAACTAAAATTCTTATTTCGAACTCCATTCAAAATCTCTTTTAAAAGTGAGATACTCTAAGTCACTCTAATATAAAAACATGCACAATGGAAAAGTTTGATGTCAGTTGTCGTCTCCAAACATGAATTAAAAATCTCAGCAGAAATTGCTTCTTCTTTAAAACAAACAAACATAAAACAACAAGCACCAATCAAACAAACAAATCTCACATACTGCAAAGAATAAGTTAAGACTGCAAAGAATAAGTGAGGACTGTTACAAAATAATCAGTTGGTGGCTCTACATATAAAGAAATGTGGTTCCCCAGAGGCCGAGCTCTGGCTTCAACTCTTCTTCAGTAGCCAAGTACCTTGTGAAAGAGACAACCAGGGAGCAATAAGTATACTGCATATAATTTTGCCCTGTGTTTCTGTGAGTTGAAACAAACCCCTGAATATGAATATAATTAAAATCTGGGAAAGTTTCCTTTTGTACAAATTTGAAAGTTACTTGGGGACTGAAATATGCCAATATATAGGACATATATATGCATATATATGTCACTTTCCTTTCCAAGAATTGCATTTTAAAATTCTAGGAAAAAGTTCCAGAAGCCTGAGGAAAAATTATATTTAAGCAATTTTTTTGTTGACCCTTGGAAATCTACATATACTCATAAAAGCATATGTGTGCTCAAACTTTTCTTTCAAAACAAAGATTTAATGAAGTATTTGTAAGATCATTTGTGGGTCCATCAACATCACGGGGGCCATAAGTCCAACACAATCAAGTCGTCCTCTGATGCAACAGCTCAAGATGATAAATACAACTCTGACAGTGCACTTAAACTTGGCCATGTCTAATTTGTAGTAGTGCCTAAATCTAATCCTGGTGAATTTCCTGACTCTACTACAGAAGCTGGTTTGTAAGCAGGTGGGTCAGGAGTCAACCTTACTGTAATTGGTCCCTCTGGCAGTTCTGCATCTGTAATGTAGGTAGACTGTCAGTGCAACTTTCAGATTTCTTTTTCTTGGGCTGTCAGTCCATTCTATGCCACAAGCATTAACTTCTCTTGATAATATCATTTTTCAAAGAGAAGGTACCTTCCTCTTTGACTTGCTCCTGCTGCCTTCATCACCTTGTTCTGTCATGGAAGTCATGAAGTTAGAAGTTATGTATTGCTATTACCTGTAGATCTAGGTTTGCCAAATTAAATTTTGTATGCAACTGTGTAAGTCTTGGCTATCTCTTTATTTCTCTGTGGTGGAATATCTATCTATCTATCTATCTATCTATCTATCTATCTATCTATCTATCTATCTATCTATCTATCTATCTATCATCTA
>JAWWEE010000085.1:67063417-67126874 GCA_035221455.1 Xenops minutus | reverse complement strand
GATGGTGGTCAATATGGCCAAGGCTGAGGTGTTGTTTCAAGGAGTCCTTGTATCTCCTCTTCGGGGCTCCTCTTTTATTGCAGCTGGTGGCAAGTTCCCCATAGAGCACAATCTTAGGAAGGCAGTGATCCCCCATCCTGGAGATGTGCCCTGCCTAGCACAGCTGCATTCTCAGCAGCATGACCTCAATGCTTGTGATCTCTGCCTGTTCAAGGACCATATACCTTAGCCCCAAACAAAACTGATACTTGAGAGCAGAGCATATTCACTCTTGTTCAGAACCACCCACTATCTCTTCCTTCACAGCTGGTCCCTGGTTGATTTCCCATTTACCCAGATGTCAGTAAGCATGGACCAGTTACTCAGACAGGTTTCCCAGTGATAACTCATTGTGGGTTTTCACAGGTGCTATTATCACCCATTGATATATTAATAAAGACAACTAAGGGCCTGCTTTTAGAAAGAAATCTCTTTCCGGTGAAGATGCCTCTAATCCATTTTGATAGTTAGAAAGTCCTCAGTGTCCATTTGGCGCAGCAGGAGTTAAGGTCCAGTGGCTGCTTCCAGCTAAATAGCCCAAGAAGGTGTCCCAAGCTCTCTGAAAGGGATGTGGGCACTTCCATAGCACTTCAAACATCGCTTTTGCTACTGGCTGGAAAATGTTCCTGCAGGAGATGTTGGCGTGTATCACAGCAGCTGCAATGTGTGATGCTTAAAACAGGACAGCAGAGCTTGAGAGTCAGGGCACAGCGAGCAGAGTCTGAATCCAGGCAGGAAAGGGTAGGGAGATCTATGGAGGTAAAATGACTAGATGCTGAAGCACATAACGTCCAACACAGACTACTGTGGACATAATTAAACCATGGGATGACACTTTTCTCTTTCTTCTAAGAGACACAAGTCTCACACTGTCACCTTAAGAGAAGACCAGAATGAACTGGTTTTGCTTCAAGGTGAGCAGCTCTGGAGGATTAGGTAGGAATATGAGCTCTTATCCTCGTGAAAGGCCTATGTTTTGAATTGAAGATCTCATCCCTTTCCTTGAAGAGATAACATGAGATTTAAAAGCAAAACTGCAGCAGTGAGCAATAGAATTTTCTGCCAAATGGGGAGAGCTCCTCTGGGCTGCCGGGAGAGCTTTCTGGTGGGCTAGATAACTGTTTCCAGGAGCAAAGGACAATCACAAACCTTTCCACCTTCTGTCTCACACGTGAAGGCACTTCAAAGCTTCTTTCTCTGGCTATGATACCTGGTGCACAAAATGAAACACTTGTATTACCTGCATGCTTCTGCCTGTGGGAGAGGAATGAGGAAAGAAGTCCTATAGGGTAAATGTCAGTCAGATTGCCTCAGGTGCTATGAAGAGGTCTTCAGATACCACCACAAAACATTTGTGCATGGAAGGGAAAAACTCCAAGTATGGGGACTGTGGCTGCTGGTGTGGAGTCTGACATTTGGGTAAGAGTCATCAAAGCATCAGAAGGAGAAATGTCTGGTCCTATAAAAATGACAAGTGAAAGGGGTAGAGAAAGGAGGGCCTCTTTTTATGAAGTGGTGTCAGGAGAGAGCTTCGTTTGTCATTTTAGCAGGTAGTACGTCATCCTGGGACGAGCAATGATGGACTCATTTCTGGAGCTGCTTGTCCCTGTGTTCCTGCAGACACAAATATTCTCCCCAATGCTTTTACAACACAGAGAGGAAAGTGACTTCATGGCATTCCTTTTCTGACTGTTTCTCTGACATGTACTTTCTAAACATAGATCTAAAAATCAGAAAGCTCCGGGAGAATTACGGGTTTCTACACCCTATTGTGCTTTATAATAATTATAATTATTGTAAATATGGCCCAGACACTGTAATTTTCTGCTCTCCATTGGGTCTTTCTTTTTCATTTTCTTCTTCTTTTTATGACTGTTTTCTAAGAAAGTTTTCATATGTCACCTTATAGATGGGAAATGGCAGAGTTAGCTCTTAAAATAAAAGGAGATGAGTGGCTTGAGGGAATGGAGAGAGGGATGAGAAGGGAGTGAGGAGGGATAAATGGCATATAGTCTGTAGTGAGGGCACCAGTGGTGACAATCAAGAGACCTAGTGCTGTACCTAACCTAATGCCAATTTGCTGTGTGATTATAGGCTCCATCTTTGTACCTATTTTTGGTTGTGGAGGCCTTTCCTTATCTCTTATCTCATTGCCTGACTCAGCAACTATTTGATCATAAGTTTAGAGGTGTTAAGCACATCTCACATTCAATGTCTGCTTGAAGTTATTGTAAGAAGATATGGTAAAGATATTTGAATAGGTGGAGTTTTTGCAGCACTGTTCAAGTACAGTCAGGAAAACCTGGTTTACACTGTGGGTAGAGGTACACTATGGTATAGACTCTGGTCTTATCCCCTATGAGTGTCCAGACAGAGATGTAGCTGAGATGTATCTTCCTGCCCAGGCAACTTGGTCTTATTCCCGTGGGCATTAAGACATAGGGTAGAGTGCAGACAGACTGAGAATTAAATATATCCAGGATTTGTTTCACCTGGAAATCAGAATGTGGCAGGCTATGGACTTAGATGGGTAAAATGGAAAATGCTCCTACATATCAGAGAACAGACATAGATAATGCCACCTGGAGATTTACACAGGAATGGTGAGGAAAGGAAAGAGGCAGCAAACAGCATCAGGGGAAACAAAAGATAAGTTATCCAGAAACCCTGGAGTCAGGCAAGAGAGTTTACACTGAATTCAGACTGAACTTAAAGAAAGAATTAGAAAGAAAATGGGAAAAGGTAGGATAAGGATGGATAAGACCTGGGTGCTAGGGTGCAATGGACAGTAGAAAGCAAAAATATCTATGTGATGTAGAGAATAGGAAAGAGGAAGACAGGCGAGGTAGAAATCAGCTGAAATAAGAGTCCATATTTTAAAATAAGGAGCTGAGTTGAAATGTAATCAACAGAAACACAGTAAAGATTCAGACTGAACTGCAATAATTTATCCAACTTTTGCCCAAACAGAATAGTCTCTCACTGAGGGCTTGGAATTCTTCCCCTCCTCAAGAGTCTCCTCTGGAGGCTTCCAAAGGCAACTCAAGAGCAGAAAGCTGTACCCTGCCACACAATCAGGGGAACCTTGGTTTTACATAATTTTAAGCAAATGGAGGAGTCTTTCTGGGTGACTTTCTACCAAAAGTGTAATGTTTACAGTGTGGACTAGGGGTGTGAGAGATGTAGGTATTATTCTACCAGTGAAAAGAGAAGACTGCAGCTGGTTATAAGACTCAGAATTTTGGCTTCTAGTTCCAAGCTTGAGAAGGGATTGACTGTAGCCTGAAAGTGAAAAGTGGGTTAGTGGAGTTTTCCTCTAACTCTCTTTTCCACTGTCCTACAGCAACCTAGTGAATCACTCTCTTAGTATAGCAACACCAATTAATTGCCTCACAGATGGTTTCCTTGATGCTGAATTTGCTGTTTGCTAAGTGCCTAGAAATCTGCTGCTGAAAGGTGATTTGGAGGAACGTTATTCCTCTACTGTATGGGGCAGGAACTTCTTACAAGAAGGTTTGTGTATTTGCCTCCAGCCATCCATAAATACACTGCTATTTCAGGCAATGCAATAGGCTGAGCAGAGCCCTGTGCATTAAAAGGAACATTTGCTGTAGTATTTGGATATAAGTCAAATAGTCTGCTATCTGCATTTCTTACAAATACCACAGATTCTTTATGTTTGTGCCTCCACCATTCCAAGCTGTTGCTTTGACTTGCTAATAGATCTCTGTTGTAAAAACCCATATATGCTTTTTTTTTCTTTTTCTCTCTCTTTTTTTTTTTTTTTTAAACTGGGGCTAACACTCGAATATTACTTTGTGCTCAGAGAAACAGCAAGAACATGGAGTCTGCTGGATTCCAGAAGGAATGGTCTGCAGGCATCTTGGAGGGAAAACTGCCAGGCAGGTATTTATGAAAAGAAGGTGATCTGGTTGGATTAAAAAATGTACTACTTGTGCTCAACTGGGGTCAGTTGACAATTTCATTGAATTAAATGGAGCTATGCTGATTTATAACTACTGAGGGTTTAGACAATTCTATATAAACAACTCTAATGAAGCCCCTTTCAAGGCAGCAAGAATTAGTACCAAGATGAGCTATAGGTCCTTGCCAATATGTCTTCCAAGTGTCTTCCAAACTCTGCTCGTTTTTGTCAGTGTAAAGAATTTATGGAACTTTCCTGATCCAAATTCAGCCAACTCACTTTTCATTGCTTTCAGCTTTGCTGATGTAACTCCTCCAGCCTGTGCTGAGTCACTGATCACAATTAAAAAGAAACAGCAAGCATAAAGAGATGGGCATTTCCACAAGCAACTGCACAAGGTGAGAGACAGTGTATGGAGATAGATTCATGTGCCAAATTCTGGTTTGACCCATGAAGAAATATATAGCAATGGGGTGGGATCACTGAGCCTTGCACTCTTGAGTTGGGATTAGCTGACTTTAAAAGAGGTGGATATTACTTCTTCAGGTAATCACCAAGGCTTGTGGAACAGAGAATTGGGAGAAAAATTATGACTGGTACTGAGCAGATATTAAGAATCAATCTGGACTAAAAGTGCCTGAGGATCCCTGGATCCATGCACAGTTAAGGATTTAGCCACTCAGACAGCAGCCATTCTTTGTGGGCTCACAATCACCTTTCCCACAGACCTGCTCATGGTGTAGTGACAACACTCAGCAGCTGTTTCCCCAGAAGCAGGCGCAGGATGACTGGTATGTTACCCACCACTCTTCATGCCAAGACTGCCAGAGGGTTGTGTGGCACCTGCTGCACCTCTCTGGGCTCTGGGTATTGGTTTTGCAAAACTTAACATCGTCCCTGGGGCAATGCGTGTTGCTGAGAGGACTCAAAGAGGGAAGATTGTGAGATTCTCCAGAACTGGCAGCAGGCAGTTTAATTTCAGCATGGGTAGGTACAAGGTAATGCAACATGAAAGATCAATTTAAGCTACTTATGTAACATGACAGACCCTAAATTATTTATTTCTTACTCAGGAAAACATCAAGGTCCTTTTCAGGCTTCTTAAGCAATAATGATCACAATAGCTAGCACTGAAAAGGCTGATACCTTCCTATGAAATGGAATTATGTGTACATTTGAAATGATGTACTCAGATTTTGTCACTTTTTTGAAAGACATATCAAAAATAGGAGATGTCTAAAGATAGATGATACAAATTATTAGAAAACCTACAAGGATTTCACAAAAAAAGAGATTAGGACCATTAATTTAGTGAGAGGGATGTGACATGGGAATGGAAAGAACAATGGCAGGGAGAAGGCACATAACATCCTGCCATTTATTCTTTATTAAAACACCAGAATGAGAAAGAAAAAGATCATGACTTAAAATACTGCACCTGAAATGCTAATAAAGGAACATACTGCATTACACAGTATGTAGTCTGTGGTAGTCACTGTTTGAAAATATGACTGGGGCCAAGAGCTTGGGAAGACATTACTCTCACATTTTCCATACAGGAGCAATAAAAATATCATCCACCCCTACACCAGCTGGGCTAAAAACCTACATGGGATATAAATCTTCATCTTGCATGACAATAATTGCTGTGAGCCAGACATGGAAGCCTATTGCATAACTGTCCACTATGAGGGTTTTACTACCTCCCATGAAGCATGTGGTGCTGGCTTCTGGCAGAGACGTGCTGCTGAGAGGGATGCTGCTGTTTTCTTCTGGCATCCCTCCCCTCTTCATAAACCCTTTCTTCTGGAGCAGGTCCTTTATCTGTGCTGGGGACTTCTGCATCAATGGGACAGACCACCTTCCTCATTGCTCACAGCAGAGAGGGTTGTATTTGGTGTGTGTGGTGGTGTTCTGGTGAGCTGGCTGAAATGAGATGTGCGTCTGGCATTGGGAGTTGGGAAGGCTGGCAGTCATTCATCTAGCTCCCTGCAGGGGCAAGCTCTAGGGGTAGGAGGCAGCTGCAAGAGACATGCCCATCTGTTGCAGACATCGGTGTTCCCTTGAGACAGAAATTTTAGGGTGAATCACTGCTGCTGTCAGTGGCCACCAACAGAAAGCATGAAACAGTTCCCTTAAGCAGCTAGCACCCCAGACTGTGAATTGGTCTGGAGAAAAGGGCTGTAAGTCTGGCTTTGGCCCAAAATTTGGTATGGAGCTAGAGCAGAGAACCAAAGGTTCTGATGTTTGAAGTCTATGCCCAACCTGGAGTTAGGGGGGAATAAATTTGGGAGCAGTCATCTCTGGAAAGGCTCAATTAAAATGTGAATGCAATGGGAAAGGGGTGCTGTCTTCCTTGCCAAAAAATGCTTTTATTACTGCAGTATGATGAGGTGGCAGTCAAGAATGAGACTCTGCTGCTTGAGACAATGTTCATAAAGAGCAGCAGATATGAATCTGACAGATGTGGCTAATTCAATGTCTAGAAGTGAAGATGAACCAGGGAAATGCCAAAGCTGCATGTTGTCCTAACATGCCAAAAAATTGAGCCAATGATGTAAGTTCTTAGCCCTTGCTTGATGATTAGCAGGGCAAGACCCTCAACTTTTCCATGGGAAGAGTAATTCTGAAAGGTGTTTGCAAACCATATCAATTATTTTTTGAATTTTCTTACAAAATGGATTCTCACAGGGTTTCCAGTTGGGATTTTGGGGTTTACACTTGGTGTTTCGTTCACATCCCGAAATTTCAAAGCTTCAGTTGGAAATCCTAATTCATGTCCATTTCGTGTTTTACAGTGATCACTGACTGTTTTAGGATAAAGTTTTAGTGCATAATATAGCAAGAGATTTGAAGCCTTCCATTCGTCTATTTTTAAGCACAATTAAGGGCAGCTGTTATATAGTACTAATTAAAAAATCTTATCTTTCTCTACAGATCAAAGTGACTTTTGTTTGCTTTGTAATGAAACAGTCTGACAAAAAGTCAAACACAAAAAGTGTCAAACTACTTCATTACAAAACAAACAGGAGACACTTTGATCTGTGAAAAAAGATAAGGTGTTTTAATTAGCACTAAGTAACAGCTGTCCATCATGATTTAAGAAAGGAAATAAAATGCCAATATTTCAAGTCTTTCATATGGTGATGTGCATGCTGAGGAGCTCTCATTAAGTTAAAAAGAATTACAATGAAAATTGGGATACAATTTTGAATTTTATTAATTTATGAATATGTATTTCCCAACCCAGAACAAAGAAGATTCCCATATCGACATATTTTTCCAGGGAAATTTCCATTGATAATCATATCTGGTTACTAAAAACAATGCATTTAATCAAAACATCTTTTAGGACAAAAAGCTGTGCTCAAAAACATTCCAGCCTACCCTGTCTGCAGACACTGGTTTCAACTGTCCCTATGTTGGGTGGGGTATTGAGGTAAATAACATAATGCAGGAGTGGTTCACCAACACACTGCTGGCACATCTGCAGCCAAGTGTGATGCAGATGCAGCGCTCCAAACACATATCACCTGGTCAAGTCATTCTGGACTTAGAGCTGGACCCTTCTGCACTGCACCGTGAAGCCACATGGATTCATGGAGGTGTTGGGGGGAAGGCAGATGAGCTGAGGTCTTGCAGGCAGCGCTGGCTGTTAGGAAGTGGCAACTGTTCTCAGTCTTCTCTGCAAGGAACGAAGCACCCTCAGTGCAGTCCTGTTGAGTTTTTTCATGGTCCTAGTCCAGGGCAAGTGTTTTGAAGCTGGCTATGTCAAATATTGCCAAAAGCAATGTAAGTCTGCTCTTAGAAAAACAATGATTATCTATTAGTAAGTATTTCCACTGATTCTCCCCAGTTCTATGTGTTGTGCAAACCTGGTGAAGGGAAACTCCTGTCCCAGGGAGCTGCGCTAGCAGAGGGAGCATAAACTGCAGGAGGACCCCATTCCTGCTAATGAGAACAGTGTGATGGATGCCAGGTGGTGGGCAAGCATGTCAGAGGGTCAATCAATGGTCTGAACTGTGGAGCTCGCTTTGCTCTTCACTTCCACTTTGCTCTTAACAGGCAGTGAATTTCCTATAGGAACCCCATAGAAAGGGTCCTCAAAACAACGTCCTGTGATCTCAGGGGCAAGCAAACATCAGTCTCAGTCCAATTCTTGAACGTCAACTCTGCCCCTTGTTCCCGGATCATTGAGAGCTGCTGGGCTCCTGTTTATCTCACCTTTGGTCCTGCTCTGTGTTTACAGTTAAGCTGTTCATTCAAGTGCCATATAAGTTTGTTAGGATTTGCTGAGGGAGCAAAGGTCTTCAAGCAGAAGATGAGAACAGAGGAAAAACAGGCTCTGGCTATCACGCTTCACCAGGACCTGCTTCAGAAAGGTTACTTAAGACAGGATGGCAGCTAATACGTACCAAAAAAAAGAGCAGTAGCAGTATGTCAGCAAAATTTGGAGGCCTCCAAGACTTCCCTTTGTGGTTGTTTGTGGTTGACTTCTCAGTGCCTTTATGATGATGATGATGCAGTCATTGCTGATTTTCCTTCTAGTATTTTATCAGGAATGTTTTTTATGGTTGTACTAAATCTCGAAACACAGATGGGGTGACTGCTTCTGCTGCCTCACCCCAGCCCTTTACGTTTATAGACTTCCATATTTATGTTATATCTGTGGTAGTTAATATAAACAAATAAAGTGTCATGGGGAGAAAGTATACCTTTTGCTTGGACCACATCACATCATTAGGAAAAAAGAAAAGCTTTTGGGTAGGTTTCCCCTCGCTTACTCATTTCCTACATAATATAAGCCATCCAAATTTAGCATTTTAGTACTTCAAAGAAGAAAATCTAGTCAGGCTGGGCCTTTTTAACAGGATCCTTTATATCTTTGCAAGGCAGGCACAGGCCTCCAATACTGAAATACAATGATGTTATTTGGGATGCAAGAATTCAAAGCTGTAACTGAAAGGCAATAATGTGTTGCTTAAGAGGTAAACAGAAGTGGGAGCCACCAGAGAAGAATGTTAACTTAGGCAGGTACTAAGAAAACCTGCATATTGAAGGACAGCAAAAATACTGTGTGAAGGTGGAAAACAGGTGAGCAATTTACAATTTCAAAGGCACTTTTGAAATAATATTTATGAAGGGTCAGGAGAGGAAAATCTGGCTATTTATCCAGAAAACCACACTGAATAAAACTGGAAATGGCAACAACACCAGAGGTCAAGACCAGGCATGGGCATCATGTTTCAACCACTTCCTTCAGGCTGGCTGTGATGTCAGAGAAGGGTGACCATGCAGGTGGCTCGGGAATTGGGTTGTGACTCTGCTGGCAAGAACAAGTCTAAAGAAGTAAGCTCCAGGTTAAGAGCTAGTCCCCTTCGTAGGCATTGCAATGTACATGAGAAGGATTAGAGCTAAGAGGCTAAGGTTAGGAAGTGGCTGGAGGAACTGAAGGAATAAACATGCTGGAGGTGGACTTGCATGTTTTGGTGTATTTTCCAACTGGAAAATCTGAGGAATCATATCTGGGGTTGCAGAACTGACCCTAAGTGAAAGTTGTCCCTGTCCAGAGTGACCACCTCTATCCCATATACACCCAAGGAGTACCTACTGCAGTGACCATCCTCTGCATGTGTCTTCTGGCTGGGTCTGTCCTTTTGTTGACTCAAGAATTCCCTTATTTCCCATTGCCCATATAAATATGTCCCCAAATCACAGTTCCTTTCTCCACTACCCACTCCCTCCCCAGGCTCATACAGGAAGGTCAATCACCCCTCCAGGCATTACTCAGCTTCCTTTACAGGCTTCCCTAGCTGGGGGGACCCAGTATCCTTACACAGTCCGTGTGCTCTGTAGCCATGCCAGCCACAGAGTGCTGTCTCCCGAGGCTGCCTCTGAGCTGCCCCTTTGGTGGCAAGCTGCATGACATTTCCACAAAGGCCCTTCTTTGCTTTTCCTCTTCAGGTAGTCCCAAAGATCAAATAATACAAAATACACCATGTGGTGGAGTAGGTACTGGTGGGATTGCAAGGAGGAGCAGAATTACTCTCACAAGTGTCCCTTCAGCCAGTTTTTCTATCTGGTTACTATAGGTACCCTTCCTTTTCCAAGCAGGTATTGAGACATGAACCAAGTCTGGTTAGCCAGCCATCATCAGTGCATGTGAGTGGTCTGTGGCATCATGCCATCCATGTAACCAAGGTTGGCAGTATATGCACGTGCAAACCCTGCCCTTAAATCCCAAGAAACCCCTTTGGCCCCGTATCGTGGAAATAGCATAGCACCAGGCATGTCCTACACCTTACACCTTTCCTCCAGGATGATAAAATTACTCTCCCTGTCAAGTCATGTCTCTGGAGATATCCTTGTTCTCCACGCTGCAGTGAAAGACCAAGGAGATCACAGTCTCTGCTCTGAGCTCAGCCTTGGCTTGCGACTTGTGACCTTGTACACACATATCTCATAACCACACAGGACCTTGGTCTGGTCTTATGCTCAACATAGAGGGCTGCATCCCCTATTCTCTATTTTATACCTCTGGTTGGAGATCTGCTCAGGTTCTGATAGCTGGGTCTGCAAATGAGTGCATCAGCCCTCAGTGGGAGAGGAGCACAAGTTTTCAGGAGTCATGACCTCCTCCAGGGTACACCAGGAAATGTGTAGACAGGACAACACAAACCCTTTTTTTTTTTCCTCAACAAAAGTCATCTCTAGATGAGATTATGGGCTTTTGGATTGAGTGGAACTTCCCACCTACTGGTTCCACAACTTAATTGAGAATTAGTTTTCAGTCACTTCCTCTCAGCAGCCACGCTGAGAAGCTCTGGTCCATGAAAACAAAGCACTTGCCTTGGCCTCATGCTAGAGCTGAATATGCCAAGCAGATAGCCAGTCGGCCGTTTCTTCCCATCTCTCCAGTGGGGAATAGTGGGTTGCTTTGATCATGTCCTCTGAGTGAGGACAGCTGGGCTGTAAATCAGGGTCCCTGCTGCTCTGAACTCTTTCGTCCACCCAGCACCACATAGAGAGAAGGGACATGTTTTTCCTCTTCATGCAGAGGTGAGGCAGGGTGAAACCTAGACCTGACAACTGGGCCAATAGACCTCTTTGTGCCATTCACTTCTGGCTTTTGCAGGAATTTTCCACCTTAAAATCCCATCTAGCTACTCCTCTTCCATGCAAATAATATAGGCAAGAGGTCAGTTTCTTTCTTGTGTAAAGTACAACCAATTACACTTAGATGATAAGCTGAAAAAGTGCCAAATTTCTTTTTATAGCTTCTTTATTGCTCCCTGTCTGTGTATATAGAATGAGGAGAGCTATGATTTACATGGTAAGTTTGAGGCTGATCTGTGAAGTAGACAGAGGATAGACCGAGATAATTTTAAGGCAAAGGGCTCATAAAAAAATAAACAAACAATGGGTAGCTACTGAAGCATGCCTGCTGCCTCTTCCATCTTAAAAGGCACAAAGGCAAGGCACGTGAGGGCAAGGACGGTGAATTAGGAGGGAAATTTAAAGGGGGCTCAATATTGCTTCTGATGTTACCCAACCTTTAGCCAAAGCTCCACTTCTGCAATCATTTTTCCAATGAGCTCATGACCTCTGTTAAACATGCCATGACCCTGGGAGGGGTTGTGCTCAGTAAGTGGGCTCTGAAACAGCCTTCTACTCCAGGCAAATACCTATTCCCTTTAAAGATGGAATTCAATATATTTCTGAAATGTAGTGCTGTGAGAACTGAGGACCAGGCTGGGTGAGCCAGGCAGCCCATACAATCTCACATTCCTTGGCTGGAGACAGGTAGTGGATGTGTACTATTCTTGTACAAATCAGGACAACAGTCTATTGGATTCTTCCCTACCCCTCTCTGTCTGTCACCCTGTATCACCCTTCTCATTTGAAGTTTCCAGGTCTACCTTTTGAGTTCCAGAGGGGTATTGTTCTGCAGACAAAACATTAGTTAGAGCTTCTCTTGATACTATCACACTAATTTTGTGTTCTTGCAGATGCCAAGGAAGCGAAACAGCCTCCCTGTCTCTGCAGTCCCCAGAGGGCTGCTGATCCCCTCTCCACATTCCACTTGGTGCAGGAAAACACCAGAGCATTAGAACGACACCCATAAACTTCAATCAACATTCAATCCCAAAGGCAGCGTTCAAGCAAATGAGGCTGGCTTTTGGACTGGAGTAATTTCATTTACTACCATGTATTTGACAGCAGGCTAATGGGCTCTTTGCTTTCTTCATGGTACTGCTCCTGCAGCATGTTCATCTGCTGACCCTGGTGAGCAGAGGCTAAAGTTGCCATGAAACCTATTTGCTTTCCTTGAGGCCTCAATCCGAATTCAGTGATTGACAATGGAAGGACAAGGTCCAGTGAGCACTTGCACTGAGGTTTACTGGACCCTCTGGGTCTTGGAGGGCTGCACATATGTGCTAGAATTTCTTCTTCTTGAGACTTGCATTAAAGTTGGGTAAAGAGAACAATTCTTTGGGTCTTTCCCGCCACCAACACTGGCTTTTCTAGTCACTGATGTTGAATGTAATCCCCACTCTGAAGGATGCTTTGAAGGAACTGAGTATGTTTGAAGCACTGGGGAGCACTTTAGCTTGTGGTTCTTTCACAAAGATACTGGGGAAGTGAATTTCAAAGCCTTTTGGCCAATTGGAAAATCTCAGTCCTGAGATTTAGAGCGAAGATGGAATTAAAACGTAACACACAGGACGTATAAGGAAGTCATCACTTCCTCCCAGGCAGCAGTTTCCCACAAACAGGACATGTTTGTCATGCAGAAAAATGTAAACAGTAAGCTCTGCCCATACCCATTGGTCAGCATTGTGTTTTGAAGAGGCAGGAAAACCTGTCATGCTGGTGCAGCTGCCCATGAGAGCAGGTGATTAGAGCACAACAGGCAGCCCTACAAAATGACCAGGCTGATGCCAGAACCCTGCAGTTGCTGTGGACCATGTCTGAATCATATGCAGGGTCCAGAGACTTCCCTTGCGGTGCAGAAAATGAGCCAGGCTTTCTTCTGACTGCTCCATTCTTCCTAGTGCAAATCGCTGTTGTGACCTCCAGGTGTAGGCACATCAATCATAAAACTACACAAATTAATGCCTGACCCTTCTTGCAACATACCAGCAGAGGGAACACACAGGAAACATCCTCAGCCATGAAAAAACCTCAAAATCACTCAAGCACACAAAACCAGGCAGAGTAGAGGACCTAACAGCATACACTGGAGATGACAACTGTGCTGCACCATGCCCTGAGGCAAGCATGCCCAAAACCGTGTGCAATCCTTAGGGCACCTACAGGGCTGTACATACTCAATGTTACATTGCCACTTGATCTCAAGGGGTTGCTAATGAGCTTGGGGCATGCTCTGTTATCAAAAAGGGCATCTCAGCAACAGCATGTGCTGCTTGGGCTGAAGGCTCAGAACCAGAATGTGGGGTGTAAGTGTGGCACCAAGTAGACCAACAGACCAGTCAGTTTGTAGCACTGGTGATGTGCAGCTACATAGGTGTGACATAGCTTAGTGCAAAGGCCAAACTTTGCTTTTTTCTCCACTGACATGAAACAAATGTCTATTCCAGAATTTTATGTGAATGACTGCTGGTCTTGCCTAAAGAAAAATTGGAATTAGTTTTTTTCTGAAAGATGTACATAGTCAGGAGTGAGTTCAAGACTCATCTCTGGAGGTTTTTATCCCGCCCATAATAACACCACTTTTGAGAGCTTTCCAGTAGGACATTAGGCAACCTGGCACTGCCTGAAGGCTGCAGGACAAGGGTCCCACTGCAGATGAGACCATTATCCATGGGTATTGATTCCTGTACCAAACAAAATCCACATTTGATATGTAGAGGGAATCTTCAAAAACCACACACCCCAAATTCAACACAAGGGTTTGGTTTTCACAGAGAAGCATTTGGCACTAGCTTATGTGAGTCTTGCAGCTTTCAGAATCTCAGGGTGAAACCATGCTGATTGACCTTCATGCAGAGTTGCAGACACAGGACGCAGAGGTCTCTGTGCTTGACTGGACTTTGCCTGCAAGCAGAAGGTCATCAAGGGATGAAGGAGGCTTGGGTACATTTCTCAGGGGATCTGCATTCCACTTTTCTGACTGCTGCCATACACATTAAGAAGCCAGCTGCTGCTTGCTATAGTATGGGGCACCCACATCTCCTCAGTCACTGACTCAGGTTTGCTGTAAGTGATAAGCGAGGAGGATGGTGTGTCTTTCCAACCTAGTGTGATTTCTTCTGACAGCTGCTATGACAGGGATGGCTCACAGTAACAGATATTTACTCCCCAGGTGTGGCTCTCTGAACACCACCTCCTCCAAGGCAGGCAGATCACGGGGCTGTGCACAGTTTCCAGACAGAGTCCATAGGGCATGGGTGAACACGCACAAGACTCCTTGCACGTTCCTGATTGTGTTGTGGGCATCTTGGGGCATGGGGAGGGCATTATGGCCTGTTTGGAAGATAGTGGCATGCCACTGGGGGACAGGATTCCCAGCGGTGTTGATCTTTGGGGAATGCTGCGGGCATTTTTTTATTCCCCGAATGCAAAAGGTTCACCTAATGCTTGGGAATATTCTTGATGATGAAGTCATAGTGCCATGTGTGATCTCGACAAACATACAGTCACAAACATACAATCCAGGGCCAGGCTGTGCAAGCATTCAGTGCATAAGGCATTTTGTCTTGGGAGATCTGTCATCGCTTGACAAGGTAGATGTATTTGAGTTTCTGGTGAACTTATGTTCACATAGAAGAATAAAAAGACCTATTGAATTGTACACAGCACATAAGAACATAGCGATGGCCTCACTGGCTTGTAGCCAAATATCAACCTAAATGTTCACCTAGATGTAGGTGTGGGAACCCAGGAGGTTGCACAAGTTGGGGTGAAGAGGGATGACGTGAGGGAAACGAGACGGAGACACCAGGGGAAATGTGCCCTGACTGCCAAGTGTGAGGACACCTGGGATGCTCATCTCAAGGGTGCCATGTGCTGGTAGCATATAGGTGAGGAGCCTGCATGTGGCCAGATGTCTTCTTCACATGCTGCAGCCCTCCGTGCAGAGGCACATGTTTCAAAGCAGCACGTAGCCACTGGCATACATAGGAAAGAATAATAGGTGCCAGAAGGCCAAGGACCCGGAGTAACTCAGGAGCACACACGTTTCTTAGTTGCTGGATTGGTTTGGCACTGGGAAGAAATTTATAACTGACAGCAGGTTTGCCAGAGCAGTTAAAAGAGCAGTGTAACAATAAGAATAAGCATTTCAAATATTTGATTTTTGCCTTGTAATTCTTTGCAGGCTGCTCCCAATTAACAAGGGGAATTTTGTCAAGCCTAAAGTGACTTCAATATGGTAGATAAATTTTCGGATCTTGGTGTTGAAATGTTCACGCCCCTGTCCCTCTCAACAAAAACCCCTACTTTTTTTTTTTTTTTTTTTTTTAAAGTGGCTTGTGTGGACAGTAGAAACCTTGAGGAAGGGAGTGATTCTTGTCCCTTCTAAAAATACCACATGGGTCCAGGGCATGAAAAGTTAACAAGGATAGAAGTTCCTCTCATTTTTAAAGTTACAATTTTATAAGAGCAATTTATCAATAGTAGAATCAGTTCCAATATGATGCTTTAGATATTTTATCCAGATGCTTATTTGGAATCAATGTTCTGACAATGTTCTGATGTCACAAATCCATCTTGGTTACTGAAGCTAACTGCAGTCTGATTTACCCTGCTGCTATCCTTGTGGCTAAGTGGCCTGCAGAGTTCCCACTCCAGTAAGGTATTTTGACAGACTTAACCTGTCAGCCTGATTTACAAAGGTGCTTTTGACTATATTCATGTGTCATGGTTGTTTGCCATAACAAAGGACTGGATGCAAAAGGGTCTTTCCACTGCTCTGCTCTATTCTCTGATACCTAGATTTCCAGGGATGGTGACTCAACCACTTCTCTGGGCAAAGTCTGACAACCCTTTTAGTGAAGAAATTTTTCCTAACACCCAGTCTAAACCTCCCCTGGCACAACTGGGAGCTGTTTCCTCTCCTCATGTCTCTTGACTCCTGAGAGAAGAGACTGACCTCCACCTGGTTGCAACCTCCTTTCAGGTAGTTGTTGGGAGCAATGAAGTCCTCCCTGAACCTCCTTTTCTCCAGACTAAACAACCCCAGCTCTCTCAGTCACTTCTCATAAGACTTGTGCTCCAGACCCTTCACCAGCTCCACTGCCTGTGTCTACTCCAGCACCTCAACATCCTTCTTGTAGTGAAGGGCCAAAACTAAGCACAGGATTTGAAGTGCAGCCTCACCAGTGCCAAGTACTGGGAGATAGGAGTGCCCCAGTCCTGCTGGCCACACTGTTTCTGATACAGGCCAGGATGCCATTTGCTTTGTTGGTCACCTTAGTACACTGCAGGCTCATCTTCAGCCGGCTGTTGACCAGCACCACCAGGACCTTTTCCACTGGGCAACTTTCCAGACACTCTTCCCCCAGCCTGTAGCACTGCAAAGGGTTGTTGTGACCCAAATGCAGGACCTAGCTCTTGCCCTTGTTGAACCTCATACTGTTGGCCTCAGCCCATAAATTCAGCCTGTCCAGATCCTTCTGCAAGCCTTTCCTGCCCTCCAGCAGATTGACACTTGCACCCAGCTTGGTGGGAACTTACTGAGGCTGCTTTCAATCCCTTCTTGCAGGTCATCAATAAAGATATTACACAGGACTGGTCTCAACACTGAGCCCTGGAAAACACCACTTGTGACCAGCTACCAGCTGGTTGTTGCTCCATTCAGCACCACTCTCTGGGCCTGGCCATTCAGTCAGTTTTTTACCCAGTGCACCCATCCAAACAATGAACAGCCTATTTCTCCAGGAGAATGCTGCGGGAAACAATGCAAAAGTCTTTAGTAAAGTCCATCACCTTTCCCTCATCCACTAAGTGGATAGCTCTGTCATAGAAGGAGATCAGAATGGTCAAATGTGACCTGCCTTTCATACACCCATGCCAGCTGGGCCTGATCCCCTGGCTGTCCTGTGATGCTTCCAGGCCTGCAGAAGTTGTCCTATTCTCTGCTGGCAAAAAGACGCCATGCAGACCTCTATCATTTCAGAAAGACACAGAGAAAAAGGTTGCTTCTCAAAGCTGACAGGGCTTCTGCTCATGACTGTGTAGCTAGCGGCTAGAATTTACTTTTGGAAACAAGTAGTGTGGGGAGGAGATGGCATTGCCTTTGATGGCAGACCTGAAGACAGCAGGTACTGGCCTGGTGATAGAGGCCCACAGAATCTCTCCCTGATTGTCTCTGAGAAGATGGAGGTTGCAGTGGTGCCTGTTCCCTCACCCCTGTGCACAAGAACTCCGCAGTCAATGGGCTGGTTACTAATCTTCCACCCCAATGGAACCAACAGTGCCAACAGTGGTAAATGTGGTCTGAGCTGCTACTTATTTGGCATTTGCAGCTGCTGTTGTGAAACAGTAAAAAGCTGATTGAAATCAAACAAGACCCAGAGTCTGCAAGTCCCCCTGGCAGGCGTCCAGTTTTCTGGGACAGACACAGATGCAGAGGAGCAAGGTAAGAATACATGTTGACATGGCTGCTTGAGACTTGTGTCAAGGGTAGTAGTGTCAGCACATTCTACCCAAGCAGGCAAAGACAAGTGGAAGTGGGTGGCTACATGCCATTGCCTTCCTCTTCCCCATTTCACTTCGCAGGCCAGTTGCACATACTAACACATCTCCTCTTGAAGAAAGAGTAGCCATCATAGGAACAAACCCATAACATCCTCCATCATTAGCTGGGGTCCCCATTCTGCCTGAGAGCCTGACCAACCTTCTCGGTTGGTCCATGGTACAATAATAGGAGTGAGGAAAACAGTCTTCCTCCCTGGTACTCATGGTTGAGATGGTGAAAGGCAAAAGGCTGCCCTTCTGACAGTTGTTGGAAAATTGCAGCCTTATTCTGCTCTCAACTGTTGTAATTTCTGCATCAGTGTGATTCTTCTGACTTCAGTGGCACCCTGGATGGGAACATCCCTCTTTTCAGCAAGGCAAAAACCATTTAACTTGTGGAAATACCAGTGGGATTGTGCTGTGGTTTCATGAGAAAAATAGTTTGGAATGGTTTCACCATGTTATGGATGGTCTCCAGACACTGTGTGATCCCAGTAGCCTCAGGCCTGTTTGATGGGTGGAAGGCTGTCCCTACCCCTCCTTTATTCCCATTCTGTTTGGGATTTTCCCAGATCATCTTCCATGGTAGGGATTCTGTCCTTGCTTTTATCAAACTGCACAAAAGGACAACAGATCACACACACAGGAGAAGCTAGGAGCGAAACAGAGAAGTCTTCATCGATGCTGTTTGAAATTCCCAGGATGCCATCTGGGTCTCCTCAGGCTGCAACATGACAAACACCAATACAATGCCTGAAGCGTGCAATGTCACAGTCCACCTCACAACCAGCCTGTCATCCTGGGAGGCGGGGGCGAGAAATAGGAGGGTGTGCTCAGCTCTCAGCAGTGCTCTCCACAGGCTGGAATAAGCCCCAGGAAATGACTCTGGATCTCTACCAGTGACCTGAGATTTTTGATCAGCACAGCAGAAGAGGCAAACAGAGAGAGGGGTTGCTGGTATAAGGGCTTCAAATATGTGACAAGGGTAAAAAGTCACATCAAACCCTCAGATTTTTTAGTGAATATTTCTAAAAAAGGGGCTCACAGAGAGGCAGGATGTCTAGAAAACCTTTCCTCAGACAATTATCTGCCTGGGTCCCTGTGTAAGCCTGTTTTAGGGGGGACCTACAGCACTGATACAGAGACTGTACTCTAACAGCTGTCAGGTGATGATGGGGTAAGGAGAGAACAGGGTTCTTAGTTGGGGGATTCAGAGTCAGAGATTTGCCATGAGCTTCAGTGAACAGTGTCACTTTTCCAGGCTTTCCAAATTTAGTATTTGCTTTTGTAAAGAGTGCATGCAACTGAAGATGCATGGCATGACAAGTGTATACACCTGCCTCTGACAGTTAGTCTTGATACCAGGTTGCACTATATGCTGCTGCTGCTTTTGTCTCTTCATCCTCTGCTACAGGATTCCAAATCAGGATTTAAAAACTTGAGAGAGCAGAGGCTGCCCTGGTTAATTTTCCATTAAAGACATGTTAGGAAACACCTCTCAGGAGGAGGATGGTCATGATTTTTTATCAACAGCAATCATTAATTCAAGGGTCCCAGCAAATACCCCCTTTCCTTTGCCACTCCAAACCCTATCTTCACTTAGCTCACACCCTGTGCTGCTTCCCAGCCCTGCTTGGTTTTATTCTGCTGCTGCCAGTACTGCCTGACTCCTGGCAGTGAGGGCAGCTGAAGGAGTTAAAGCAGTCAGCTGGCGAGGAAAATTCAGACATGCAAGAGCTGTCTAAACACACGTAGCAAGTCGGCTGGCTGGCGCATGACCCACTGAACAGATCAAACAATGCTGCTAAGAGCCAAGAACAATTTCCAGTACCTGCTGCTGTGTCCATATCTTCCCTGGGTCCGTCCCCCTCCTCCTTTTATGGCCAAGTCAAAGTCATATCCTCCAACATTACTAAAGTGACATGCACCTGGTTCTGAGCACATGTGCCTCACAAGGTGACAGCTGCCCATGCTTAGGCAAAGTTTATGCCACTTACGTCTATGACGGCATTTGAGTCAACAGATTACTTGGTGCGAGCACATGTGCATCCACTGGAACAAAAGTGCCAGAGACACAGGGGAGTAAAACAGTGCTTCATCTTGCATTGGTTATATACCTTATTCCCTTCCCTTCCCTTCCCCTAATAGAAATGACACACTAAATATTGATGAAGTAGACAAACATTTGGGGCAGCTGGTTTGCAGAGGCAGCAAAACTGCCATAAGCTATTGCATACCTTGGCAATGCAACAGCACAAGAAAAACTGTTGCTGATGCTCAGTGTTGCTGAAGGTAGATTCAGGATGCTGAAATGGACAGCTATTGAGAAGAGCTGGGAGTAGAAAGACATGTGAGATCTTCTTGCAGAAGCTCATTCCATGCATGAGCCTGCATCCGTTCCAGTCAGCTGGAGGAAGAGCCACCTTGCAGTTGAGATTTCCCAAATGCTGGAGAAGTGAAGCTGTCAGCCATGATGTTAATCTCAAGTGGTCCTTCAGTTATCCTGGCCTTTGCAGTGGGACACCCAGAAGTTAATGACCCTGACCTTAACTTACCTGGGTATAGTGTGGGAGTCCAGGAAAGAAAGGCAGAGGTCTCAGCTGCCCTGGGGTCAGCCTGCCCTGTTGTGGCTCTACACTACAAGGATCTCTTAATGCTTTGAAGGTTATGTGCATTGCCACATTGCATAGGTTTGATCGCTGCCTAATCACAGTGACAAAGAAGACTGTGCAAGGTGTTGCAGTACACCTTGTTGTAAGAGCTGGTTCTGCTGGCTGCAATGTGTTTTCAACTTGACGAAGCCCAATGTCACTGCACAGTTTGATCTCCAGAGACAGTGGAAATATTTTCAATGGTTTTGGATAAAGCTCTGAGCTAAATGGAACCTTATAGCTACCATTTGTAGTACTTATGAGCTGCTCATTTTCCTTAAGCTGAGACAAGGTACAGTGACATTGAGAAGGAAATCCTGCTGGGCCTGAAGACCATTCTGAAGAACAATGGGCCACAGCAGCTAAATACTGCCCTTAGCTGCCTGCTTTGCTTGTTGCCACATATGGAAAATGGGAAAAACACAAATTGGCCATTTGTGCATCGCTATCCTCTGCTTGACCCTTTGAGTCTGGTTCTGGCAGTGAGATGGGTGAAACTGGAGAAGCAGGATCAGGTTGCAGGAGGGATTTTGACCATGGCTAGAGCTGGCTGCTGGGAGGCACAGGGCAGCTCTATTTGTCTTGGTTACTT
Organism: Xenops minutus; assembly: GCA_035221455.1. Lineage (NCBI taxonomy): Eukaryota > Metazoa > Chordata > Aves > Passeriformes > Furnariidae > Xenops > Xenops minutus. Next base: position 67,105,966 of record JAWWEE010000085.1, on the reverse strand, counting down.
AAGTCAATGGGATTTTGGCCATAGTCCTCAATGGGGTGAGGGTTTCACTGCACTTACCTAAGAAAATACTGTATCATACAGTTGTATTGCTTTCCATGGCACTTACTGCTAGTAAAACCAGTGAGCCCCTGTTTCACTTGACTCCTTGTCGCTATAGCTCTTCATCTGTGGTTTTCTGCCTCACCTATTCTCTTGTATCTACCTACCTATTTATTCTTTCTTACGTTTCTGTCTGACTGCTGCTTGCTGTCCTCTCTCGCTGTCTTCTCAGCTTGTTCTCTCCTTTACTCTGAAAGGAATGTGCCCACAAGAGGTATTTTTATTTGGCAGCCTGAGTAAGCTTTCTGTTTTGGCTGCAGGTACTGAGATGAGCAGCCAATGGAGCTGACATCTCCCATGTCACGTTTTTAGCTCCTTCCATCTGATAGAGATGACCTCATTGGCTGACTGTGTTGAGGAGGTCTGGTTGCAAGGGCAAAAAAATTAAAGTTAACCTTGAAAGAAGCAAGAGAGTATGTCACGTATGTTTTTAGGCTGTTTTTCTGTAATGTGGGGGTGTCACAAGGATTCAGGCATTAGTTCAATACAGAGGGTGTGCAAAGACATAGAGCACTCCAGATACTGTGGGAGCAAAAGATTTTCCCTCTAGGACTTCAGCAACATGAAGAAGCTGCCAAAGGGATCTCATTGGCTCCTGAGGATTGTCCTCCTTGGAGCAAGTTTTTCTCTGAACAACCTAGAGGTGATGTGAATTGCTGTATGGCTTTTCCCTCTTCTGTTAAAGAAAGTGGAACTGTGATGTGTCAGGGGTACAACTGATGGTACTATTCTGTACCATCATATCAGGTCAGAGTGAGCCTTGTATAAATCAGAATAACACAGCTCATGATTGCCAGGGAGGGGCTGAGCCCTCAGCAGTGTGCTATGAGCAAGATCAATTCAGTGTAAGCCGAGAAAATTTAATGTCAGCCTCCTGTACAGAAATGCTGTGTTTTACTCCAGGTGCATATGTTAAAGTCTTTTCCTGCACTGAGGTTTGAAAGGGCAACCTGGAAACATTTTCAAGATATACAGTTTATTGCTGCAAAATCAGTGAAGAACTGAGGGACAATTGTGGCCTGAGCAGTCATGAAACCAGGATCCAGACGGGCGTGAGGAAAGGAGTGGTAACTTCTGTTGAAGTTTCTGAAAGCCTGCCCTCTTATTGCACAGCAAGAGATAGCATCAAAACTGGCTGCAAGTGCAAAAATTCACCTTGTATTCTTGAGACTTTGATTTGCCCACTAACCTACCACCCTTCCCGTCTTTCCAGCATTTGACGGCTGGGAAGGAGCTGCTCTCCTTTTTACATCAGAACTGTGGTGACCAACTTATGATAGTGGCATGATGGGGGAGGGAGTGATTTGTGTGTATTTTGGGTAAGGTCCATCTCGATTTTTGTCAGCTCATGTTATGCCTTGCATACACCCATCTGGAGACATGAACTCGCTTTTCCCTCTCAGTGTGACATGGAGGAAACTGTGATGCTTTTGCACTAAGATGTGTGTATGTACATACACAAACTAGACTAATTCTGGTCTACGCAGGTGCTGTTGAAGGCTGTGCATCCTTGCACGTAGTAACGATGGGGAGAATGGGGGTGTGTGCTGAGACAGCCAAACTGCTATGCTCTGACAGCTCCTTTGCATGTGTTAAAATAACATCACCCTTGCTTGTTGTCTCTCCTCTTCCACTCTATCCCCTCACTCAACAACATCTAAAGGGAACAAGCTCCAGGTATTAAAATAGCTCCCGTCTAGCTTGTTCAGTCTATTTCAGGAGGCTGGTTCCATCCTGACACAGATAGAACACAGAGACATTGTGGAAACCACGGCCACAAGAGACCATCAGCCAAACTAAATGCTTTCCCAGCGTTTGCCAAGTGGTTCATTTCTCCCTCTCCCTCCCTCCATCCCCTCTCCTGGCTTAAAATAACAGTGGGAAGCTGTTTGGCTTTGTTTTGTTAGATTCTTCTCCTTGCTGTGCACAGTCTGGTAGTATTGAGAGGGAAAGATGGAGGCCGATCTGTGGCATCAGGATCTCATTGCCTTCTGGATTTTTAGGTGAGATGTTCAGAACCATCAGAGAAATGAGATCCCCATAGGTATTTCTGGGATATGTTTTCAAGGTGCAGAAAATCAATTGGTGCTACTGCAGTGTTAATGCATGGATTTACCAGTTTAGACCATGTATTTTTTCTCCTAGCTTGTCTTAGATTGACTAAAAATGCACTAGACATTTAGAAAGAGGTTAGACCAAATGTGGCTCAGGGGTAGTTAAAGTTTGATGAGGCAATCTGCAGGAAAGGACTCATTTTCTGGTTACTATGACCTTTCTGTTGCTAAATTAGGGCTTGTGACATGGAGATGCACTGCGTCACCAGCTGAAGGTTTGGGCCAAAATATCCCTCAGCTGAGGATCTGGATGATAAGAATGATACAAAAACACTGTGAACAAGACATAAATGCTAGCTCCCTGCCTAATCTACATCCACTGTTCCACCTGTCTTCTTGGAACATCAATGCTTTCTGCATTTCCTCATTCTCAGAGTCGTAGGTCTCCTTTCAGCTCCTGCTTCTCCATGGTGTTATCTGTTGTTCCCTGGAGGATGAAAATGATACCAGGCCTATTCCATACATGGATCAAAATTAGTGGTTTAGTTAAACCTCCATCCTTCAGTCTAAACTGCACCAGTGTTGGTGAATATATCCAAATACCTGTTTTGAATTTGAAAATGCTCTTAACCCTTAAGAAGAAGAGTCAGTTGTGAAAACACAAACTCTCAAATCTTTACAAAAATACTAGTCTTGTTTTCCCAAGAGATGTCAAATTGTGGGCGTGCAAATTACAGTGGGAAACTGAAAACATGAACTGAGCCTTGGGACCAGATGGCTCAGTACCAGAAGGGTTCACAGGCAGCGTGGCCTCAGGGATGAACCTTGCTGCTTGGCAAGTGAGCTCTCGGGACTTGCTCTCAACAGTACTAAACTCCAAAGTTTAATATCATTCTGTCATGCTGCACATCTTGTGACCTGAATTCTTCTCTGTCTCATCCCAGGTGTTTCATTCATTGGAGAGAGAAAATTTTTGTTGGCAGCATTCAGTGAGCACTTCTGCCTTGGTAAGCAGTAACAGTGCACAGATGCAATATTCAACCTCAAGCAAAAGTTTCTAAGACACACTTAAAGGTAGCCAGCACTGTGTAAGTATGTAAGTTATGAGCTGCAGGTCAGAGATATAATTTATTGTACATAATATCAAATCTGCTCTACAACTTGATCATTCAGCTAGGAAAAAAACCCTATTTTTTTGGTGTTTGCTGTTATGCAGCAGGAAAGCAGAATAAAAATGAGGATTTCTATTTAATTAAATAGATGTTTCAGCATTTGTTTTATTGAAAATGTTGAATGTAAATTTGAAACACAGAGAGGGCTTTGAATGACAAAATCTAAAATGTTTACATCTGTAATTGCTTTTATTGACATTTCTGAGGGGAATGGACTATTTGCCTTTTCAAGGTGGCAATGTTCTGAGTCAGTTGATTTATTTTAGCAGAAAATACTTTCTTTCGAATCCATTCAGTATTACAAAGAATATTTGTATGGGGGCACATGACCCATACATAAACGGTAGCCCCTTTTCCTCATGTGAACCAGAAGGTTGTTATATTATGGGACAGAAATGCAAATACTTAGGGGACATTGCATCACAGTATGCAAATGGACTTGAGGGTATTTTGGGCCAGGTCAACAACATAACATACAGTCAGTCACACTGAATTATCTGATTTAAAATAAACAGTTTGATTTTCCTAGTAGAAAGCTCTAAGAAAAAAAAAGTTGGGTAACAAAACCTGCTGGTATTTGTAGAAAGGCAGTTACCCTCAGAAAGAGATTACAGCAGAAATTACCTGACTAGATCTATTTAAGGTACATAGAGTTTATCTATCTATCTATCTATCTATCTATCTATCTATCTATCTATCTATCTATCTATCTATCTATCTATCATCTATCTATTTTTTTTTCCTGAACCTGGAAATTAGCAATTCTAAACTCTGACATTAAGTTTCATATATAGTCACCAGTCTCCATCATGGGGTTTAAAACAAAAACAAGCAAGCAAAAAGCCCCAGACAAAGCCAGGACAAATAAAACAAAACAACAAAAGCCAAAACAAAAGCAAAACAAAACAAACAAAAAGCAATACAAAAGAAACAAAGGAAAAAAAAAAAAAGAGAAAACAAAAGAAAAAAGTACATCCCTTTACAGTACATCCCTACAGGGACTCATAGGAAATCATGCAAAGAAGAAGATCTGTGCCTTTTGAGGGAAAAGAAAATTACACTTTAAATTTAACAAAGCAAAAGATAACTGGGAGCTAAATCAGGTGATTTCTATTAACAGGGATGATGAAGAAAATATTCCTGCTATCATATCTCAGCCCCAAATGAGTAATTCTGTTTGTAAGATAATCTTTTGAGACTTCATAGTTTGAAAGCCAGGACTTGAGACATCAGGGGAAAAAAAAAAAAAATAAAAAAAATTACTTTTAGTCCAATGTCCCAACATTACGTCATTCTTCAGAAAGCAATCAAGCTGGCTAAAATCCCCTGGCAATCTCTTAAGCTCTCTGTTTTGAAATGCCCCCAGTCTTGCCACCCCATTTCACTCTGCTGAATCCTAGCAACAGTTTTGTTTCCAGTTTTCATCAACAACATGGTTACCTTTTCTGCTGGAACAAGGTCTCATGGCTCTCCTTTAATAGCCCAGCAACAGCACAAATGTAAAATGTGCACAGGTTTGATGAGAAATAATAATAATAGCAAATAAATAAATAAATAAAGCATTGCAAATTACTGCTCACCAAAGAAACTAGGGAGAATAAGAGGACTTTTATGAATACATCCATGGAAACTGGCTAGAGAACATTTAGACCTGTTTTAATGAGCAAAAGAACAAGCTAATGATGGCTGGAAAAGTAATGGGAACATTGAATTCAACACAATACATTGCATTCACATGAAACCCATCTTCGACAAAATGTTTTTAAAAAAATCAGCAAATAAAATCCTGCTAATGTCACTAAACAATGCGAAAACTCCAGCAAAAACTTGAGAACCTTTAAAAGTATTATCTCAGTGTGAGGAATTCTGAATATCACAAGGAATGATCAGCTAGGTCATTCAATATCAGTATTTCTTCTTAAGGAGATATATTAAAATCTCCTAGGGAGCATTATGGATCTCCTAGGATCACTATCTCCTAGTGATCCAGTGAGGAGATATTAAAAGCATTTAAAGAGGAAGAGAGTGATTGATTAAATGAAACAAAATGAGCAAAATGTGCTAAAGTCTAACCTGTATACTCGACAGAAGACAACATATATTTACCATCCTGAGTCATTAATGAATTATGAAAAATACAAGATCATTTCTTCCGTTATATTTTGGATAAGTAGACAGGAGCCAGAATTGCACTTTACATGAGCCATAGGGTGCCAAATATGAGCTTCAGTCTGTAAAAGTACATATACATCTGTACATTTCTGCAACTGTCCAACACATATTTGGACTGCATCCAGACCTCCCCACAGACGGAAAAACTAACTAATCCATGCTATGTTCTCCACTACATTTGAAATGCTAATTGAAGCTCAAGGTTGTGTCCAAAAATCTTTTGCATTCATGTTATGCCAGCCTACATTTAGGTGTAAGTTTGAGTCCATGTTTAGGGAATGATGATGGAGAAACCTCACGTTCAACTCTCCACTGCAAAACAGAGACTACTTGCAATGCATATTGAGCCTGTCTTGGCCGCTGACACTTATCCCACTGGGGAATGTTACAGAATCATATGAGTTCAGGGCACCTCTTTGGTGACAAAAATATTCTGTGATGGAGGAAGAGATGGGATTTTTAATAATCTTAACCTGGGGGACTCAACAGGTAAGTTACAGATGGATGAGGGAATGTGGGTCTGGGATCTCACCAAATCTAAGTATGATTCTTGTCCCAGAATGTCAAAGTCCATGTAGACAGCCATAAATGCTACCCACAACCTTATTTAGAGACTCCAGCTTGTAAAAATAATCCTTTCTGTTAAGGATTACACCTGTGTAGTAAGCCACAAGGATGAAAAGCTTTGCACTATTGGAATACAAATCTGATTATTGTGTGCACAGACCAGACACAGAACTGAGTTACTAATGTGCTTAAAATCCAGGCTCCTGGTTCCAATCAGATAAATCAGTTCTTTTTCAAAGACTAAGAGAAAAGGTTCATTTTCAGCCCTGGCAGAAGAACATGAAGGGGTGTAACAAATCTGGCTCCCAGTAGAGCTGAAAAAATCTGTGAAATATCTGATAAATATTTGTTCAAATGCTTTGGGCCCTGACCCAAAAAAGCATGTGTACAGATGAAAAGCAGATGAGTACTCCCAGCAAAATGAAAGGAATATCTCTAGAAATATTCACAGGTCAAAGTCAAACATATACTGAAACATTTTTCTGTGTGACTCTGGTTTATGGCAGGTATGAGTAGAGACTCTAAGCACAGAACTATTGGTACAATTTATTTCAGGCAGAGAGGAAGCATTGCCATTATTGTTCTTACTGATACTTTGCAGCCCATACAGTCGATGCACTTTGACTTTTATAATGTTTTTCCTTGATCCTAGAATGGCTTGTTCCCTTACCATGTATCACAAAGCAGTTTATGCTGGCATAACTACATCTACAACAGCACTTATGTTGGTATCTCTGTAACAGTACATCAAAGTCTGACGAGAAATAAATAACAACAAAATCCTTATTATTGTATATGGAACATCCACATCAAACGTGGAGTCTTTCATGTCCTTCTGCTTCTCAGAAATAGTAAGAAAACCACTAGAAACACTCAGACAAGACAGAACATATAAAACTTCTTCGATGCACGAAGACACTAAACAGACTAAAGCTCAGACAAAAAGAAGCCTGAAAAGATTGAGACAGGTCTTTAAATTGTGAAGAATAGTGACAAATGAGTATTCACTGTTTCTCATGACACAAAAATTTTAGGTAGTCAAAAAGAGTTATCAGATGTGAAGTTCTAAAAGCAAACAAAGGAAAGAACTTTAACATAAAACAAAATTAATTGTGTAACTTGTAGCCACATTAACTTGTGGATGCTAAATGCATCAAGCAGTTTCAAGAGATGGTTAGACAAAATAATGAAAAACAAGTCCTTTCTAAAGGAAAGACGGAGATATAAACAGTCTAGTTGTTAAGGCTCTGAGTTAACTGAAGATGGGCGGTATTGGGCAAGTATTAACCTGTACGTGTTCGGCTTCTGGACTCTTCTAGGTCATTGCCTATAGGATATCGGGCTTGATGGCAGAAGGGTTTAGATCACAGGGTAAACATTGAAATGTAATTTGTCATGGTGGGCAAACATGGATGGACTTCATCAGTTTCGCACACCGCCCTCTTTTTGCAGCAAGGCCTACAGCACCTTCATTTACTGCTGTTTTCCACCTGCCCTGTGAGTCCACAAGCCCAGGGCAAATAGGTCAGGCTAACTACAGTCCTGATTATTTTTATATAGCACATTCAGAGCTGGAGGGGGAGAGAGGTTCTGGCACTAAATGAAGTTTGAGCATGACTAACTAAAAGAGTACTGAAAGGAATTCTGTTTGAGGACCATGTCTACATGTTTCTTGCCTTATGGTGACCTACACCTTGGTGAAGCATTGCAAAACCACAAAGTTTTGCTTTATTGTCAAAAATCAGTACAGTGATTTTGTGATTTAGTTGACAAATTGCCAAGACAGCACTTCTACTTAAAGTTATATTTATATGCCATTTTAATTTCAAGTGTCTCAGTCTTCTTTGGGTGCCAAATTAGGAGCTACCTTGGAAATCTTAGCCTACTACACTCCTCAACCTGGCAGAACTTGCCCATATAAATGACTTAGGTTTATATTTTTAAAGTCATCTAGGTTCCATATCGCATTCAAAATGCTTATGCTCCCATTCCTGGCCTTTTATGCCTTTTGGTTAATGTCACAGAGGAAAACATTACCCAGAAAACCTGTGTGGCACTGACTTATACAGTCAAACAGCCCTCTTTTGCAAACATCTGAGAGACTTGCAGTCTCCTTAGTTGTGATTAATGAGTCTATTCATGTGTGTAAAGTTATTAACAGAAATATTCATAGAACCAGATACTAAACCAATGAGGAATGAATTAACAGGTTAAAATGGGTGTACATAGTTGATCAGGTTATGCTCCAGCCTAACTTCTTTATAGTGACCTAAATTATTTCTTTACAGTCTGAAAAAAAAATCCACCAAAAAAACCCCTAAGAAAACCTTACAGCTAAGAATCCTATCTGGCAAATTTCTGGCTTTTTACTTTCCTTGACATGGGATCACCTTGGCTAAGAGGCAAACTCCCACCCAGCTGCTCACTCCCCACTACCCGTCAGAAGGACAGGGGCAGAAAGCAGTAAAAACAGCAACAAGAAAGATTGGGGGTTGACATAAGGACAGGGAGATCACTTGCCAATTACTGTCACGGTCAAAGCAGACAGGAAAATGAACATAATTTATTGCCAATTAAAATAAATTTGGGTGTTGAGGAAAAACAAACAAACAAACCAAACAAACCTTAAAGGAGTATAATTTCTTTTGCATCCTCAGAGTCTTCCAACTCCTCCACCCACCCCAGGTTGCCCAAGGGTTACAGTCAGTGCGAGCAGGGATGTTCATCTGCTCTGGTGTGGGGTCCTCCATGTAGATATCAGAGTGACAGTCTTCACAGGATGTTGGAGGGTCTCTGCTGCTCCTTCCCATTTCATTCTCCTGTGTTTACAGGATGTTTCTTACTTTTGTTATGTTCACTGAAATAGCAAGGAAATTCCATGGAAATCCAAAGCTGAAGGACACAAAGGGGAAGGGTGTTAGGAAACATTGCCTCAGGAGCCTTGGTTATAGCTGGCTTCATTCATGCTACTGTGGGCAGCAAGAAAATATACTCCTTCTGCTGTAAAACAAGTCACAACTAAAGAATATGATCCCCCTACCCACAAATGGACTTTTTGTTCAGGGTGTTTAAGATAGAGGAAAGCCATCAATACACAATGACCAGGGGTCTGACAATGAGACTTACCAGATAGTTTGAGATCAGACATTGCCCCTATGACCTAGCTGAGGTACCAAACATTCTTCAGAAGAAGGTACCTACCTGGGGATACATCTTGTGAAGGAACAAGCAATCTGAGACAGAAGGTGCCACTAGAGAGACCACTGCTCTGACCTCTGTGAAGAAATCAGGAATTTCTGTCCTGCCAAATGTCAGCTGAAGTCTTAAATATGTGGGATTGTGGTCAATCTCTTGATGCAGGTGTCACTGGTGATGATATCTCCTGTTTCACAGCTGTGTGATGGGGAGCACAGAACATATGACACATTTCTTAAGGGATATGTGAAAAGTTAGAACAACTTTTTCTCTGCTCTTCAACAAGGACAGAAGAGGATGTTTTGCACTTCAGCAGAAAACCTAAAGGTTAAATATGAAGAAAAGTTTTAACCAGCCTCAGAGGAACGGTACAGGCAATGGAATAAAACACCAGAAGAGCTTCTGTAAGTGAGGAAATGATATTCAAGGCAGAATGTGATACCCAATTATTAGGGATGGAAAACTCTATGAAATCAATCCTGCCACAATGGATAGGGATTGAGTAGCTGACCAGAGGCCTCTGTTCCAGCCTTAATAGATGTGTATAGAAGAATACTGTATTAACAGTTAAAGGAGACACCAAGGGTGCAAGCATAGAGCCATGATATTAAAGGGCAGAGACAACATTCTATTTACAATAAAATAAACATTGTTTACACACGTGTTACCCATTTAAGTGAGAAAATCAGAAATGGAAGCAGGCACTGTCAGGCTACATTTAGAAGAGATGTGTTTGATGGAACATTTCAACATGCTTTGATTGAGACCCCTGCTACTTTCCTTTTGAAAATTGTAGAGTAAAATGTGCTGGTGAATTGTAAAGGTTTCATCCCCCTTGATGTATTTTTATTGAACACGACTTGCAGTCTTCAAATTTTAATATTCTGTCCCTGGACTGCTGTCACTCACCATATCACACTTCTCAATTCACAGGGGTTAGGGTTTGGAGGAAAACAGCCGAGATATAATCATTGGGACACTTTGTTTGTCATAGGGATATATTGTCAAAACATAAATTTATACTTTATAATTCCCATGGGAAATAAAATGCTGACATTTAAAAGCAACAACATAAACAAAAAATAAAAGTTTTTTTCCTCCCCCTTACTAAGTGCCATCAAAAAATCAAAGCATTTTCTGATTATATTACATTTATTTCCCAAGTGCTTGCATCTCCTTCTTACGAACTTTTTCATCAGGGTTTCAGAATAATGTCATGCCTTTCTTTCCCCCCTAAGCCTTCCAATGTGTAAACTTACAGATGGCAGCATCCTTCTCAGACGTCATTTTCATTGGTACAAACTTCTGTGCCTCTGGAGGAGGCCAGCTTATGGTTCTGTTATGCCACTAATGAGTCTCCCATCTCTTCAGCAGTAAACAGTCTTTTTACTAGTCAATATTTGTGCAGCATTGTGCACACAACACCCTGTGAATCTTGCCCCCTCTAGTGAGAACATTTCATGGATCTAAATAGATTTTTGTGGTCTTCTGGAGATTCAGGATTACTGGCCTCTTTTTTTTTTTTTTTTTTTTGGTATATCCACAATGACTTGTGTACTTAGGTCATAAATTTTCCATAAAAAATGGATGCTTGTGCCAGTGAGCAATCTAAGTATCTGTATTATTTATTCAGTCTCTCTGGAGCAAAACTAAATATATTGACTTTTGACTGGTTAGTTGTGCTTGGTCCTTGTGATTCTACCTAGAATAAAACACAGAGCTAGGTCACTGGGAAAGCATGAGCTTTTCCAGGAAAAACTCAAATTCAATATCACTTAGTACACCCACTGGGCTTCAATGTAAAAAATGAATGAAATGGGTTAAAGAAAGCTCTAATTCACCATCTTAGTATTCTGTGAATGTGGGAGCATAGTACAGCCACAATAAAGTGCAAAAGACTTTTAATATATATTTTCTGCTAAATAAGATAGCCAGGTAAAAATAAAGGGAACCCTATCTTAGTAATGTTCTGAGCAAATAAACAAATTTCCCCCAACATATAACCTAGAATTTAAGTTATAATTAATAGCCAAGAGAGTCCATGAGATAAACAAATTCACCATAAGTAAAAGCTATGTGCCTCTGTCTGTGACCATTCCTGAGGTGGAGTTTTCAGAATAGGTCTGTTGAGTGCACTGAGGTATCTGGTCACAACAGGAGCTATTCTAGATCTATTATGATGCACCTCAAATCAGAACTTGATTTTATTCAGTGAAAACCCCTAAAATAAACCATGAGCCCAGAATATCTCAGACTAAAAGATGTGAAACTGTATTTCATTCACAGTAGAAATGGAAGGAACACATTTGGCACTTTAACCCAGAATGCATCCAGAATCCCAGAATAATGGGGTTTACCCAGTTTCCTTTTCCTACTTGTATTCTCCATCCTACTTACCTTGATAGGCAGTAAGTACTGTAAGGACCCTCAGCCCAGTAAGAAATCCTATAGGGCTGGAGGCTGTTTAATCAACCTCTCACTTACATCTGCCATTCTGTCTGCATTATGTAGGAGAAAACTTTCAAACAGGAATTAAAACTCAACAAACTCACATTCAATTAATATTATTCATATTATTAATACTTGCTGTTGTGGGACTTATCAGGAGATAATTGACCTTGTCAGTATTATGCGCCCTCTGCATTACTGTTAGATTCTTCCACTCCCCCCATGCTTAATTATAACTTGATAAACCAAAAAGAAGCATGTTTTCCCCTTCTCTGCCTTAACCATATAATGTCAAGGAAAAGGGATCGGGGCAGGGGGGTTGGGGAGGGTGAGAAGAGGAGGAAATAAATCTCCTAAAACATGTAATCTGCTCAATTAATAAAGTGAATCTAACGGAGTTGCTCCCTGGGGCCTGACAAATGCACCTGTCGCCATCACCAGACAACTAATATAAAGTATGTGTTCAGATGTTCCCCCCCTTCACCACTCTCTGTATATGTATTTTAAGAAAAGAAATCTCTAACTCAAACTAATTGGTAGTAGGCTGACCTGTTTTTTTCATGTAAAACATCAACTTTCTTCAACACTCATGCTGCTCAGTTGGCAACAGTTAGCACAGGAAACACAGGGCTTTTAAAAATGTATTAAATGGAAGCAGGAATATATATACACTTAAAGAAGAGACATCCTATCCCCCATCTGCAGCCTTTTTAAGTACTATTTCATACATCAGCCTTGAGCTGTCATTCCAGCAGATTTAAGACTCACATGATCAGAACATTGATAAGGAAGCAATGCAGGCACTCCTGTGTGTGCAAACTGTGGCTGTGCCCTGGTGATTAGAGAGGAGATGAAAACATTCAGTCCTCCTGCTGTCATTGACGTATTCATCCCTAGACACAGTGGCTAGCTTCCATCTCCCTGAAGATCCCTTTAAACTGTCGACACAGGGATTGAGTGGTACCTACAGGATGAGGAGAGCCTTCTGCCCTTTGGATTTCACCTTGTGTGACCTTCAGCACAGCCATTTAACCTTTTAGGTGGCTGTGCTTGCCAGACTGTAAAAGAGGTGGAGTAGTCCTATAAAGAAAGAACTGACTTACCTGTGTCTTTGTATGACTGTCTCTCTCCCTGAACATGAATCAGAGCTCTAAGGACATTTTGAAGAAGATATGTTAGCATCTAGCAACTTATTTAATTAACAAAGTATCCATGGAGATGAAAAATGTTTACTGTAAACCTTAAATTTTGTATTCTTAAGCCCTAAAAAATAGTTTAGTCTCTGAAATTGTTACCATGGTTTGGGATTTTCCTCATACAATTGGCCAGGAATGTTTCATTGTTGGTGTGATATTTGACTGACTGTGTCAGTGCTCACTACTGGCTGTATATTTAAAGAAGCCAAGTATTCTTTTCCTTTCTTATTTTCCCTTTTGCATTTGCAGGGTAATAGGAGATGATGAGCTGAAGAACAAAGAGAACTTCATCCAGGTTTTTTTCTTCTCTCTGGGGGATCTTGTTATGCTGTCCTTTAAATCAGCTGAGGTTTTTTTGCCTCCAGACTGACTTAATGAAAAGGCACCTCCTCCGTCTCTGTTTTGGGTGAGTTTCACTAGCTGAAGCCTACAAAATGTTCTATTTGGTTTATGCCGTTGTGTCACATGACAGCTTCATAAGGGATATTCTGGGTAGTCTTATGGGGTTTATCCTAATTTTTTATTATTTTTTTTTTCTGAAAGTATTTTTAGTGGAGTACTTTAGAGATTTATCACATTAGTCAGAGAGCAGGGCCTGTTTTAAAACAAAATTTCATGTCAAGTTTTGTAACTGAGCTCAGTTAACTTTAAAGTCAGTGGAGGTTTTGAATATCTTGTTTATATGATTAGGCATGTTAACCAGTATGAGGAAGTCTGGAGAAGTGTTTCTCCAAACATTAGAGTTGTCTGAAAATAAGTCTGTTTCATAATGAAATTCTCTTAAACAAAAGAATTAGAAATCATAAAATATTACAGAACATTTTAATTCTCCCAAATGTCTCATACAGAAACAATGATTTCTGTAGAATTCTTTCAGAAAGAAGAAAGCTGGAATATAAGGTCATCATTCTAGTCAACCATCCTCCACTGATTTTAAAACAACTCTCAGGCTTAAACTGGACATGCTCTCATAGACTCCTGAATTAAATTCTGCAAAATATATATATGATTTTTTTTTTGTTTTAAATTTTCTATTAAAATTAAACAACTGTATAGCATGCCTATTTAATACAAATAAACTGTGAAATTCTCGTGCTTCTATTTCTTTCAGGTAGCAAGACACATCTAACTATATTAACATGAAAGAACAGGTTAGAACCAGTGAAAAACACCAACATTTTTTCTATTTGAACCAATGAAAAAAGACAGTCCAAGATGTAATGAGTTTAACTTCAAGTAAAGGAAAATCCAAAGTAAGGTTTTTGCTACTATTCTGTGGTAAGTATGTCATTACTTACTTCTACTCCCACTCTTCCCATGAGAATCACATCAGTTTCTGTGTTTCCATAGTCTAAATTCAGACTTGTGTCCTCTGCTTGTTCATTGGCAATGAGCCAGTCTGAGCACAGAGACTGAGAAGACTGGATAAATAAAGATCACAAATGATCTCATCTTGTTGAGCTTCATGGTGGTGTGATGGTCTGCTCCCTTCACCCTCTTGAATCATAACACCAGTGGGGGCTGTGATGGTTGGATCCAGCTGACTGTGGACTTTCAGGGATGAATGGCACCATGGTAGCCAAAAGCTGTCTGGAAGAGTGACCCAGACACATCTTGCTGTTATGCAAATGTAAGTCTATCATCTAAATCCATAAATAGAGGACCGCTCATGACCCACTGAGCTCTCCTGCACTGCAGTGGGCTCTACCCTTGAACAAGGATGCCTATCAAGGTTACTCCCAGAAACTGAGAGATTCTTGTTGCAACATATCCTTGGTAAGTAATTAATAGCATGCTAAACTTTGCAATAGGAGCTAAGGGATAAAGGATTAACTATGCACATACAAACCCTTAGAAGCAAACTTTTGACCAAGTCTGGGACTCAGACTGGGTGCAGGTGCACACAGATTCTCTTCTGAACCTCATGGCTCTATGGAAGAGTTTCCTGATGGTTATGTGTGATCCTGTTCTCTATAAAATAAATAATTAAGTGTACCTTGTAATCAAATCTTGTTAAACCACTGTAACATTTATCATTGAATTTTGTTAACTCACTGTTCTATTTCAATAAAGAATGTTTCATCTTCTCTGTTAAGAATGAATTGCATCACTCCCTTGGCAACAGCTGGTGATGCAATCTCACAGTATGACAAAACACATCCTTACATCAGTAACTGGCTTAAATACCCTTAGTATGTCCTGAGTTGATCACTAGATCAAGGAAGAATGAAGTAACATTCAAAACAGGAGTCCTTTGGTTACATTCCCTGCATAAGCCATTCTGAACATCATCACACAGGGTCTCGGTCTTTAGCTGAGACCCTGTTGAAGATCCTCTCATAAACCAGGTCTGTCTGATCAGAACACCGAAGGAACCTGCATGGTTTTGGAGGTGCCAGTCGATGCTGTAGCACTGTGTTGCTGTAAAGCAATGACTGTTTCAGGCTCTACCACAGACTCTATGAAAGCCCATATGTATAACAACTTTTGACCAAATAGACCCAAGTCTGGATTTAAGTTACAGAATTTATACCCACTTGCTTTACTGGCAAATAGGCAGAAAGCTAAAGGAACTATCAATGCAAAATTTAACATTTATTCAGGGTTCAACGCAAACATTTCATATGCCTTTGCCTCCACCTTCCTCTCAAGTGACAATAATTGTTAAAAATCAAATTTATGCCTTAAAGGATGACTCAGCTTGAGATATTATAAAAGCTACAGTACCGCAGTAGAGCAAACCCCTCTATGATTTGTGAAGATGAGGTATCTAATATTTAAAATGCTGGCATATATTGCAAGGTTCTTTGTTTGTTTTTTCCCTTTCTTTGATCCTAGATTTCCTTTCTGCCCAGTACTGCCAAGTCACTTGAATTTGTTGGTTGAATTTAAAATAGAAAGGGATACTACCACACCTCACAGTGACAGAGGGGACAATATTTAGAAGGATTCATTAAAAATTATCTAGCACTATTCATTATGGAATCCATAATCCTGCATGACAGCACGGATTTCAAGAAGCAGTCTGAAGACTTTGGAAAAAAATAGAAAAAACACTCCATTTAAAAGCACAGGGGGGAAAAAGAACACTTTTCTACACTTTAGTAGGAACTTTAAGAAGCCAGTTTGGTTTTCAAAAGTGTGCCTGTGAATAGAAGGCAGATGGTCTTCAAACCAGCATTTCCCTCGCCATTTTAGGCATGAAAGCCACTACTCTGATGGAGCGGCAAGGGGGAGAGATAGGAATGGCAGGACACAGGCAGCGCACAAAGGAGAAATAAGAAATCCTTTAAACAGGGATTGAAATAGTCTAACAGCTAGAAAAGGGGGGAGTGTCAGGAAGGTAAAAGGGCAGGCTCCATAGGGGTAAGCAGAAATAATGGAGTGTAGAGTAACAGGATGTGAAGGGGTTATAATGATCACGGTAGCCAAGTGTGTAATTTGCAGTGAATAATTGATCCAGTGCCTTTTTCTTTTTCTCTCTCTCTTTTTTTTTTTTTTTTTTAATTTTTATCATCAAGAAGATCACAATTTTCTTGCATCTGTTCTATCCTGATGATTCAGTGAGTGATTTCTGCAATTGAAGCATGGTCTGTATACTGAACACAAGCAAAATTCATTGTGAATATACAATATCAGAAATCCTAGTTTAGTTTTGTTGGAACACATAAATCACATGGTATTTTGTACTTTCTCTAATTA
Organism: Xenops minutus; assembly: GCA_035221455.1. NCBI lineage: Eukaryota > Metazoa > Chordata > Aves > Passeriformes > Furnariidae > Xenops > Xenops minutus. Next base: position 67,089,361 of record JAWWEE010000085.1, on the reverse strand, counting down.
GTGAGTGCAACTCTAACAATTGCTGTGACATTTCTCCCAATTACGTATTCAGGAAATGTTTTTCATGAATATTCTTTTAAAATGGACTTTCTCTCGAAATGCTTATGACAGTAAACTCATTGGCAAGAATATTACTGCAGTGCTTGACAATCTAGGGACTTAAAATTCCATAATACTTTTTTGTTAAATAGGAAGAGATGACATGAGAGACCAACACAAATTCCAGCATATATAATTACTCATGAAAATATCTGATACGATCTTCATTAAATGAAATAGGTCCCCAAGCCTCTGCTTCCCTCTCGCTCTAGAGACAGTGGTGTATGTGTGACTGAAAGTAGATGTGCAGATTTGTCAGACAAGAGATGGGCTGAAAATGCCTTCAAACCAAGTCAACTGCTTATCATGGAAGCTAGAGGGAGAATTACATGCTCAATAAGTAAGTAAATGTTTGCTTGGAATGCCAGAAAGAAATACTCAGTGCACTGTGCTGAAGCAATGAAAAGCAAAAAAAAGAAAAAAAAAAAGAAAAAAAAAAAAAAAAAACCAAAAAACCAAAGTAAAATTATGAGTGTGATCTCTTTTCATGACAAACTCATAAAATTCCACAGGGTAGAGTTCAGTCTACTGAGACTCATGGAAAGTACAGGAATGTAATTAACATCCAAACAACATCATTCAGTGACAGTAACAACAGACAGCATAGGAGAAGTGATGGTGGTAGTGTCTGGAGTAAGAAAAATACCCTTAGTAGAAGATGATTGGGTTAAAGAATTCTTAAGCAAACTAGACAAATATGAATCCATAGGTCTTGATACAGAGTACCCACAAGTACTGAGGGACTTGAATTATACTATTGTGAGGCCTGTTGAAAACAACAAAATTATCATGGCATGGCAACTGGGAGAAGCCTGAGGATTGGAGTAAAGCAAAGATCACTCCAATCTTCAAAAAAAAGGACAAGAAAGAGGGACCTCAGAATTACAGGCTGGTCAGCCTGTACTCCTTGGGAAAGCGATCCATTAGTTAAACCTTGCAGTCATTTCCAGGCAAATGAAGGGCAAGAAAGAAAAAAGGACTAGGCAGCATGGATACACCAAGGGGGACACATACTTGAAAAATGTGATAACCTTATGAATAACTGGCTTGGTAGATGCCAGGATGACAGTACAAAAAGCAGAAAAGGCCTTGGCTCTGTAAGCACTGCTCAACAATAACAAAAACATCTCTATGTTGTCATCAATGTCTACAGCATAAGTCCCAAACACAATCACTATGAAGAAAATTAACTCTACCCCAGCCAAAACCAGCACATCCTCCTTCAACAGGCACAAGGTGACCCAAACCTTCTGGCTCCCTGGGATCTCTGGCAGGGGCTTTCCCACAGTGCTGCAAGGGCCTAGTCCTACTCTGACAACCTTTTGAGAACACATGTCAGGGTGCTTTTTGCACCAAGAAGGCCACCAGGGTTCTCTCACCTGCTTTTCATTCTGAGGAACGTTACTGGGCTTTTCTGCTGAGGGCCACCAGTGTCTCATCACAGCACCTGTCCAGCCTGAGGTTAAACCATGGGCAGATGAGAAACACCCTACAAGACAGGCTTTTCCCCTTTTAAGGCATCTGCCTCCCTGGCTGAGCTGCAGTTGAAGGCAGCTCCAGGGGCCAGGTGGCACAAGGGACTGGCTGTGTCTGCCCCAGCATCACTGCTCTTCAGCAGCCACACAGGCTCTGTCCATTGACCTTTCATCCACAGCTCCTGTGAGTTCAAATGTGTGGGTTGCAAGTTCTAGGAAGGTTCTGGTCCTCCACAGGGAGGGATGTTATTGAGGGATGTCACCACAGGGAGCCTTAGGACTTGTGGTTGATGTGGTCCTGTATGGTAGCAGTCCTGGGACTGGGGGCACAAGGAGAGTCCCATCATCCTTGGTACTGCAGAAGACTTCCAGATAGATCCTGCGACTTCCCAGAATACCTCTTGCATCCACACAGGTCCAGCTCCACTGATGGTTGTCTGAAAGGGAGTGCAGAGCTCTGGTGGGACTTGGGCTGAGGACTGCAGCCCTGGAGAGAGCCCAGGCAAGTGTGTGGAGGGCAGACTTCAAGGCAGACTGGCCCACAGTGCTGAAGTTGCTACTGCCACTGCTTTCCAGAGCTTGTGAACGCTGAGGGAAGACTTTCTGGAATATAGTTCCTTAGATCAATCTAAGTTTTTTGCCTTTCTTCAAAGTGGCTTTGATGTTTGCCCTTTCTAAAGCCTCAGAAACCTCCCCTGAAAACTATAACCTTTTGAAAATTCTATAATATTACTTTTTCCAGCTTTCTCGGGACCTCCAGTTGTGTTCCATCTGCTTCCATGGATATTTGCATGTCAAATTTGCCTAAGTGATTCCCAGCTTGATCTTTCTGTATACTGTATAGTATTGCATTCCTTTAAAATCTGCTACTAGGCATGGGATCTGGAAAGCTAGAATGCAGACTGTACCCCTAAAGAGTGAGAGAAGGAAGACCTTCTTCCGTCTTTTGTCTGCTATCTCATTCAGCAGTAAGCAAAAATCTTTAGTCTTTGTTTTGCTAGTAGTGTGCTAGTAAAGGTCTTTCTGGTTTCTTTTCATATCCATTACCAGTTTCAATTCCAGGTAAACTTTCAATTGTCTAATATAATCACTGTGTGTTCGGGAAAAAAAAAAAAAAATTCTGTTCCTTCTGGTGACCCACAGTGGTTTTCATTTTCTACCCACTAATTTTTTTTTCTGTTTGAACTCAGTGAACCAGGTCATCATCTTGCCAAAGCTCCTCAACATCTTTCACATTGAAATAAATATTTCTTTTTTCTCTAATTTTGTCCTTGATGAGCTATCATACACCCTTCTGTCCTTCAAGACGGCATCTCATGAGACTCACAACCAGTTCCCTGAACAGGACAAAGTCTGCTCTCCTGAAGGCAGGAGTCATTCATTATTCTCCTAGTTGTTTTCGTCATTTCCCTCAGGATCTTTACCTCCAGTATTTCATTTCAATGAAGTTATGAACAAACATGGAAATGAGATTTGAGGATAGGCAAAGACCTGGCCACATGACCTTGTGTGGAGGGAGGAAATTTTAGAAAATAAGTACATTCTTAACATTGGTAAAAAAACCTATAACATTTGCTGACAGAGTTTGATGAATACCACCTTCCCCAAACAAATAAGACTATGGCACTACCTTATTGATGTGACTATTTTTAGCTTGAACTAACAAATACAAAGATGAAACAAATGTGTATCACACTGAATTTACAATTCCGAAATCCACAAGTCATTCAAGAACTATGTAAGATTACTGCATTAAATCCAATGTTATTTCTTCAAAATAATTTAGCCATTTCAAAGATAGTGTGTGGAAAGAAATAGATCTAATCTTGGCAAAGGGCCTGCAGATAAGGAAAGGCAGATATGTCCACCATGAGGCAGATTATGTCAAGTCTCACCTGCAGAGAAGTGACTCATCTAATTGCCTCCTGTCTCACTCTCTTTCTCTCCTAGAGAGACGTGCATTTCACTCATTTTCAGCACAGCATCAGAACCTTCTTTTCAGTCCATGACCATCACACACCAGATGTGGCTGGTCACCATCAGCCCCTCCTGGGATTGGTGATTCCTAAGGCTGCAAAGCAGAACAGAGAACAGAAACTGCATTGCCATCTAGGACTGCAGTGTGCCCTGCATGGCCAATCTCATTTGTTAAGAGGCAATTTACCAGGGAAAGAACGTTTCCAAAACTGTGGGATTGATAGAGCTTTGTTTTCTATGAGTTTTTTAGTGTCTATAAAGTTGTAAGGTCATATTCAGTGGTATTTCTATAGGGGTTTTGTGTGTTTTATTTTTAAGCCAGACATCTCTTTTATGTTAAATTCTAGGAATTAAGTTTTAGACCTAGCTTTCCTCATCAAATTTACCTGAAAGTGTCAAGGATATAAAAAGTCATTCATAGAAACATAGAAACATTAAGGTTGGAAAAGACCCTTAAGATCATCAAGTCCAGCTGTCAGTCTGGCACCACCACCACCTTCATCATTAAATCATGTCCTCAAGTTCCATGTGCACACATTTTTTGAACACCTCCAGGGAGGGTGACTCTACCACTGCTCTGGACACAGAGGTGTATGGGGTGGAAATCATATAAATATATGAATCACAGTTGCAAATCCTCTTCTACCTAAGTAAACCATTTTATATATAAAAAATAAAAATAAGTTTAAAATTAAAAGAAGAGGAAGGTACTTGGAGCTGTAATAGTTCAGAATATATTTCAGAATTTACAAAGAAAAAACCTGTCAGATGTAGTTACAACAATTTGAATTTGATTCTTTGGAGAAGAGGTAGCCACTTGCTTTGTTATCCAACTACTGCAGATAAGGAAGAATACTAGACTGGAATGATGGGGCCAAATGTTGTAAATGCTAACATCATTTCTAAGTAATATTAAAATGCAGACAGATGGTAAAAATAATATCTAAGATATAGTTTGCAGTCATTGATAAACCAGTACTGGTCCTCCTGAAGTAGAGGACAAGGCAAGCCAGGGAGCTGGAGAATTTAGCACATAATATTGTATCTTGTATGAGGAACACAGTCACCATAAACTGCATGCAGAGTTCACAGAGAATATAAACAACTTTTCGAAGAGAGAAGGAGACATTTCCAAGAGAAGCCAAAGTTTAAAATGGATTTGCACGTACTGCCTGTAAAATTGTTGAAGCAGGGAGCTCCATAATACTGCTGGACCACTGTGGAATAAACTGGTGAACTGACACAAAATGATGACACAGAACCAAACGGGTAAACACTTTACCTACGTGAAATTTGCAGCAGCATTTTAAATAGAGGGGCATGGAAGTAAACGAATATTTGTAATTATCTCAAGTCAATTAATATCACAAAATACATTCAGTGCTTCCTAATGTTTGCTACACGGTGCCTGTTTGCTGGTTTGTTTTGTGGGGTTTTTATTTTTTTGGTTGGTTTGGTTTTGGATTTTTTCGCAGCTTTTGGGGATTTTTTTGGTTGTATATATTTTTTCCTTTTTTTTTTTTTTTCGGTTTGGTTGGTTGGTTTTTGGTTTGGTTTGGTTTTATTTTTCCTTGATATATTTTCATGCAAAGGAATCATATATAATCCACAAAACCACCTGACAAATTTTGGCACAGCTTTAGAATTCTGGTTAAGAAGTGTTTCAGCATTTGCTTATGTGTGCACCAGAACAGCACTCCTGAAGTTGAGCACCAGAGAAGCTTCGAATATTGATATATGTCTACCAAGTTGGCTATTCTAGTCCTCAAGTATGGACTCCAGTTTGACCCTGAAAAGTGAGGATCATTAAACAAATACAAAGATTCTGGGATATGGAGACTTTCTTATTATTTGCAGACGTTACTAACTGTAAATAGTATTTGTATGCAGTTAATAGAGGGATGTTATTTGTTTGAAAGTTCAGACGAAGTAAAGAAGCTTGTCTTTTAGCTATTATGTAGACTGTTCCATAATTTGTATAATTTTCTTAAAATATGCAGTGCAGCAAAGATTCATTGTACTTCAATAAACAGGCAATTACATAGATTTATTACTCAGCATATCATAAAAGATAGTGTTTCTTCCCTTTACTCTGAGCTTGTCTAATTTCAAAAAAAGTCTCACAGACTTCCAAACTAGAACCAATCAGTGAAAATTACTGGATTTGAAGAGTTACAGAATATATTCTGCCTTTGCAAGCACATCCCTTTGCCTTTAGATATGTGTTTGATTTTTTTCTTGTATCAGGCATGAAGTTCATGCCACCCACAGGAAGACTAAACCTTTGGAAGGAGTGTTGTGTGATTTAAATGTATGTTCAATTTACTTACTATAGCAAATTTGATTTTCAGAATGCAGGTGAATAAACAAACTAGCGAATTTTCCTCTCTTTTTCAAATAATGTTAGAAATGGGAGTATAAGTGGGATACTAAAATGCTGTCCTATGGCAAATAGCATTCAGTGTGAACTTTTGCAATTTTCATATTAAAAAAAGATCAGGGTTTTTTGCTCCCATATCTCTGGTTGGAAGATTTGTACAGAACATTGTTTCTGTAATGAGTGATAATATTCTTCCACTTTCTAGTTTAAATTTATTTACAACACTTTATATCCATTTTCTCTTGGGTAAACATTGCCCATTAGCTACAACAGGCCCTTTCCTTCTCTCATGTTACCATTAAAACTTCCCTGATGTTATTTTGGACAGCAATCAAATCTTCTCCCATATTCATTTAATTTTGAAAGAACCAAGCTTTCTAGACTGCTAAGAAAATTTCTCCATTACCTTGACCTTCTAAGAGCCCTTTTCTGCTTTTATTCCACTTTGTGTTTTATATCTGGTATTTCATAGTTCATTTATATTAAAACTTTATGTGGAATTGCCAAATATACATATGAATTTTTTGTTCCTGCATTTAAAGGAAAGAACAGTGTTGAAGGTTAGAAAATAACCTATTGGCAGTGTTGATCTTTCTGATCTTTGCTTATGACAAGCTTGTAACAAGCTGTAATTTTGGGAACATTTTTTTTTTTTGTTTGTGTGTTTTTGTTTTTGTTTTTGGTGGTGGTGGTGTTGGTTTTGTTTGTTTGTGTGTTGTGGAAGTATTTTAATTTGCTTTAAAATATAGGGAAATCATATCCTACTTATGAGACACACAGGGATAATGTTCCCATACTGAGCTTGAAGTACTTATTTGTCTATAAATTCAAAATGGAAATTTGATGATGGAGCAACTCCATTCCTCTCCTCTCCCAAACCACCTCTAGTATCAGTCAATTTTACTCTCATACTGTTGGGTGCATCATTGTTCCTCTAAATAAGCTTAAAATCTGTTACCAGAGCCAATAAATATGACATGGGCAGCTCTATATCTTCTCAACCTCCCATATGACTGAATAACATAGGACTTTTAGTGAGACAACACCAAACAAGAGCTTCCTTCAGGTGGAACAGAACGTGTTACATCAAGTGAGGAACAATACTGTCAAGAAATTACAACCTCAGCATTGACATAAATGTTGACTGCATCATTTCCACTGATAGTGGTATCAAAACAGATTATGATTCATGAAGGACTACCCAAATAGTGATGATTTAGATTAAATGCTCCCAAATAAGAAAAAAATTCTGAAAAGAAAACTGCAGATGACAAGGATTTTATCAGGCCACTGCTGAGATTGAGCATACTTTCTCTTCTGTTTTCAGAAATATACTGCCTGTGGAGATAAACTAACCATAATGAAATCTCTTTTTCCACCCATTCCTTTCTTGGTGGCATCAAAAGACGTGATAGTAGGGCATGATAAATCCTGGATTGTGACAACGTGTGCAAGAGCAAAAAACATCATTTTCCAGATGCATTTCTATATACATTTGGAGAACTCAGGGCCAAATCTGCTAATAGTGTGACCTGAAAGAAGTCAGTAGAGAGTTGTGAGGAATTTCTATGGCCCATAATTTCCAAGGCCGATAGTTACCAAATGCAGCACTTAAAAGTTTTTCAGTCTGATAAACAGTAAATGGCTGTGACTAACACTCAGAATTTATGGCACTGTAGAAATTGCAAAGTGGGTCTTCTTTTTGTTTGGGGTCCCCCCTTCTTTGCTATTTCATACATATTTGCAAGTCTCACTCACTTTCTCATCTCCCTAGATTAAATACCAACAACAACAAAAAAAAGGAACATATTTATGTCTAGTGCAAGTAGACAGGGATGAGCTCAGCCTGTAATCCCTGAGGGCAAAAGAAGTAAATATTTAAGAGCATATAGGAATTCTGCAGTTGAGGTGAAAAGGACATTGATCTGTAACAGTGAGAAGGATGTGGCAGTCATAATGATACTGCTATATCAATGATAGTCTGATGATATAAATTAATGAATTTTTGTATGACAAAGAAATACCTCTTAATAAACTTTTTAATATTATTGTAAGAAATCAACACTTTTTGATGATTGATATTTTGTAGTTTTTTCTGTAATTTGGGATATAAATAATAATTTGACAGAATTTGATAAAAAAGGCAATTGACATAAAGAAAAAAAAACCAACAAAAAAGATTAGCTAATAATAATCAAACTAGTCAGGGACACTCAGCACGGTGATTTCCTGCTCTTAAAAATTTATTAATACTTTATTTAAAACTGCAAGTGGTGAAGAATTCTTTGAGTCACAGACTCATAGATAGCTCCTTCTAGTACCTGAAAGGAGCCTACTACAAAGATGGAGAGAACCTGTTTACAAGAGCACAGTTCTAGGGGGGAATGGCTTCAAACTAAAAGAAAGCAGCTTTAGACTAGTTGTTAGGAAAAAATTCCCTACACTGATGGTTATGAGACCCTGGCACAGGTTGTCCAGAGAAGTTATGAATGCCCCATCCCTGGAAGTTTCCAAGGGCAGATTGAATGGAGATCTGACCAACCTGATTTAGGTGAAGGTGAACCTGCCCATGACAGATAGTTGGAACAAGATGGTGTTGGAGGTCCCTTCCAACCTAGGCCATTTTAAGATTCCATGACTCTGTAAAAAGATACTATTTTAAAACATTTGGTCTACACAGCTGTGTAGAATTCCAGTTTTGAGGGTGGATTAACATGACTGTCACTGTTTGATATTTGTTCTGTGATCAAAATAGTAGGTAGCATGCTTGTCTAATAGATACCAATGGCACGTAGAATATGCAGCTGAAAAATTATATTATAATGTGCATTTTCTGACATTTGGACCTATTTTGCATCCCATAAAAAGACTTAACAATCTGGTGACACCAGGAAGGTAAAAACAGATTTCTGGCCCTATGTCTTCTTGTATCAATGAATTCACATGTAAATTTAAATGAAAACTTGCTGGAAAGATCAGTGAAAGACTTCACTATTTTTTTTCTACTTCAGAAGTGAAGAAGAATAGTTTTGTTTAAAGGTAGCACTGGCAGCATTCCTCACTTCAGTTTTCAAGAAAGACAGAAATTGTTTGTCATTGTACTTGAGGTGAATAGAGGAACTGTAAAATACAGACTGAGGCTGTAGAAACTGCAAGAAAGACACGGTAACACACACATACAGGAGTTTTCCTACCACAAACCAGTTTCAGCTGACCATAGTCTGTAGTATGATCACCTTGAAGGTGGTCTCTCTCTAGGGCTAGTGTAGCTGAGAATGAGAGAAACTTAGATGCTTGATCTTAAAAATAGAATTGAAATAGCTGATATAGACTTAAAATAAAAAGTAGCATGCAAGTTTATGCCATAACTATTATCTACTTTTAGTCCATTTTCAAAATATTGTTTTTTTTCTCATTTGCTGCCATTCTGAATTGCAAAGAGTAGTGGACTTACCTGTAGTTAAGACCCAGAGCTTTAGAGATGAGTATCAATATCTTGTAAAGCATTGACCAGTCTGTTAAATATAGTCTAACAAAATATTCAATACTCACAATATTCAGGGATTTAAAATTTTAAATACTCACAAAGCTCTCCTAAAATCCTCAAGTACAATTACTGGGAAATTTTCCTATAATGCTCAAAGTGGAAAAAACCAGTTCTGAATCTATGTTTGCATTTAAGTTATAGATAACTTAATATATAGATTAAAATTATGTAGACCTCAAACTTCACATGTCCCTGGAACAATATTGAAAAATTGCCTGATACTTTTACCTTAAGGTAATCTGTATCTGTAACACTGTGTGTACAACTAAATTTGATCTATTTTATTTTTCAATATTTTATGAAGTGTAACTTCATTTAATTCAGTGTCTTACATTTCTACTTACACAGGTTTTAACAGGTTTATGACCTCATCTTCTAATCTGCCAAGGCTGTATTCAATGCTCAGGCGGCCTTAAGTAATTCCCTTCTTATTCTCTGTTCATGACAGGGACTAAGTCTGCTCTTTTTACGAGAGTTTTTAGGCTACTCAAAGTAATGTTGCTTAAAAAAAAAAAAAAAAAAAGACTAATCAACTTTCCTGCCCATGTTTTTAATCACCCATATAATCCGTTCTCTATTGACCAGAGATGAGGTATTTGAGAAACTAGACTTCATCCCAAGATTTGGCCTTCAATTTTTCTTAGTGAAACAGCATTTTTCACTGAAGGTCTTAAGAAAAGGTAGAGAGCTACTTAACATACCTACTCACCTTTATTTCTACTTTGAGATGAAAAAGAAAGAAAATGTCAATGTAGTACCTGTTGATTCCTTATGAATGTGCAGCATGTGTTTTAAAACCATTCCCTTTTCACCAAGCTGCTTTTGGGAAGCTAGAGTGTGATATAGAGGTTTAAGAGCAGCATAGAGGAGAGCTTGCTGTAATGTAAGTGTTGTGGTCCAATAATAATTTTTAAAATACAGGTTTAGAGGAAGGGGGCAAATAAATTCAGAAAAGAGGAAACTAAGAAGAAAAGAGGAGGGGAAACAAGAGGAAAGGAAAAGAAACTGCAAGATGAAGAGGATTAAAGGAAAATATGAAGGAGGGATAAGAATAAAAAGGAAGTAGAAGGTGTATTAGACTTTAACCCTGTAACACCCTATTTATTGCTAAGTGAAACAAAACTGTTTTCTTTAGAGGTAAGGAAAAAAAAGAATTAAAAATATCAACTGAGAATTGTTTTAAATGTACAATTGTTTATTCAAGAAAGTGTTTGTCTTCATCTGCCCACATTGTGTCCTAGCACAGTGGTCAACTTTGGAATGACATGAAACGTTTCTTTTTCCAAGCAGGTCTACTGGCCTTGATCCTAGGAGCAGTGCTTTGCACAGCAGAGAAAACAAAATTAGTCTCTCCCTTTTTTATGATTACTTGAATGCACAGCAGAGAACTGTTTATTGGAATTTACTGCCAATACAGAAAGAAGCACAAATGACCTGTAGTAGTGGCCTGCTCTTTCAGACCTCCAAAGGTACTTGTAATTGAGTTGCAAATGCACAAAAGCCTCTAGAAGGTAACTCCTGCTGTTCTTCACCACTATGGTCTACAGGCAGCAGCGTTGCAGTGCAAAGACAGATAATGCAAAAACGTAGAAGGAAGATTTCGTTTGTCATAAATTGACTTTGGTGCAACTGTGTCAGTTTACACTGGTGGGAGATCTGTTCCAAGAAGTCTACAGAGCTGACCTTACTAACTCCTCTAGACAAATATTGTACTGTCTTTGCTGAGAATCTGTTTCCAGATCTCTACATTCTATTTCAAGATTGCAATACTGGAGGTTGATGGGTTTGGGACATTTCCCCCTGTTTGTTCATAGTTGTAAGATATAGCTCTTGGAGTAAAGTGATTACATCAGTTAAAAATAAACAATAAAAAAAATAAAAAAGAGAAAACAAAAACCCCCAAACCAAACAAAAACCCCCAAAACAACCCCCCAAAAAACAAAGCAAAAAAAACCAAAACCAAAACAAAACCAAAGAAAAACAAAACAAAAAACAAACAAACCAACCAAAAAAACTACCCCAAAACAAAACAATAAACACCCCAGTTTTACTTATTTACTGAAGCATTGTAGTACAGAGAAATGTTCTGTGGTAATAAGCAGGTCATTTTTAGATAAATCCCACAAACCACACGGGGAAAAAAAAAAAAAAAGAAAAAAAATCCACATCCTGAAATATGTATTCACCTAATAAAGAAAGAAAAAATTAAAAGAGAAAATACTAGAGATTTTTTAAATCCAACACCATTTTTTGGGGCATAGTTATGTTTTATAGGAGATTTATCAAGTGATTACCAAAATTTGATGGTAGGAGCACCAGTTATACATGGAGTTACAGTGTCATTCATTTCAGCAGATTTACAGACATAATGTGGAAGATGCAAAGGGTAAAGTTGTGTCAAGTTTTTTTTTGTTTTTTTTTTTTTAATCTCAGAAGGTGATCTGCACCATAACCATTCCTCCTATTTGGCAGTGGCTGGCACTATGTGGGTGTATTCACATGCATGTGTATGGATACTGGATGCATGATTCCTGTGTGCCTGTCCTTCATCAGACTAGCTTTTCACCTATACTACAGTAACTAAAACTCCTAAGAGGAGAGTCTTGCTGGCTTCAAATCATATCTACTTCTCAAACCTTCCTTTGTTTGAATTTTAAATAAAAAGAAAAGAAAGAGATAACTAATTCACATGTCGGGGAAACTGCAGTAAACCTCCCTCTTTCATGCTGTAGCAGAAGCAAAGACAGTATACTGCTTACCCAACTTGTCAAATTTTCACCTTCAAAACCCCTACACTGTCTCATCATGAGAACAGAAAATCATCTATTTCCCTTGGATTTCAGTGAGAAGCTTGCTAGAATGATTCAAAGAAGGGGAAATAGAGGAAATACAAATAAAAAAAACCCACAATTTTCAACTACCTGAAATTTAAAAAAAAAAAAAAAAAAGTACTAAAGCAACATTTATGAATTCAATATCAAAATTAAAATAAATCAAATGAAAGCTGAATCAGAACTAGGGCTAGAATTAATGTTTCTTTGGATAGCTAAGTAAAGATCATCCATTTGCTGATTTGCATCAATCAGAAATCTTACTGTGCATGATCTCTTTTTTTTTTTTTTTTTCCCCTCCCTATTTTCACATTCAGGCATTTTCTAGTATTCATTTCTGTGGCCTGTAACACTTGCAAGATGGAGTTCTCTCCACTTCACAGCCAGCATGCAGCTGTCTTCCTGTTTCTGGGACCTAATATTAGGTTTCTCACTCTGGCTTACTATTTGAAACTAAACTCAGTTGTATCTCAATTTAACTGTGCATAAAGTAGTTGTAAATGTGTTTATTTCTCATGGGGCTTGGAGGAGTTATTTCTTATATTTTCTCTCTCATTCACTTTTATTGTTCTTTCACTCTTACTTTATGTTTCCCTATCTGTCTTTTAACCAGCCGTTAGAGTGAAATCCATCCTCAGTTGAAGTCAACAGTAAACATCCTCTACTTGTTATTTTATATATATAATTATAATATCTTTGGAAAAGACACTATGTTTTTAGCAAGACATTGATCTATGGCACACACTTAACCTGAAAGTGAGAAGGTCCTCAGCCAGTCAGTTTGGCTTCTGTGGCTAGAAACACTTCTGGAGGAGGGCTTGTCCTCTCAAAAGAAAGATGTCCAAGTAATGTGGAATGAATTTCCCTTAGGAGGTACTTATTTTTCTCTATTTTCTGTGGAAAGAATCTAGGCAACTAGCTTAGATGAGGTGCCTATTTTTCAGAGTGATAAACTTAGATGAAAAGAATAGGAAAAATTCATCTCACTTAGGATAAGACATCCAAGTTAGACATTTCAGTATGAACTAGTCATTCTAAGCTCTTTTCATAAGTAAAGGAGAGATATAAGCACTTTTGCTTATTCCTCAGGGCTGTTGATTTCATCCTAAAATGGTTTGTTAAAATAGGTCAGGTGACTTCAGCCTTCCAAAACTGAGAGAGATGAATCTGACCTATGGACTTAAAAGTACTTGGCACAAAAAGGCTTTGATTTTAGCCATATTCTATACCGTCAAGATAATGAAAATTATAAATAATCACCCTAATATTTGGTGGAATTTTGTGGAGAAGCAGAAGAAATAATAACCTTGAATTATTCTCATTACCTGATTCATATGCAACCTTTGATTTTACTTTGCACCTTCATTTTATTTCCACTTTTAGAGACTGTTTGTTTAGAGATCCTTAGTTCCTTTCTCATCTGCCTCATCTTCATCCACAGTCCAAGCCTTGAAATGACTGTGGATATGGTGGAGATGAAAAACTTAGTTGCACACCTGCCTTTTTGTGTCTGTTTCCCAATACCTAAACAGACAGGCTCTGGTAATCTTGCACAAATATCTGGGTAGGCAGGGAGACAGATGTTCAGGCAGAAAACTGAGGTGCCTTGTTTGTGTTGGTAGAACAAACTATGGAACTTGTGCTAATGTCTGTTCTTATGTGTTTAAGTAGGGAAGGGTAAAATGCTGAACTCAGAAAAAGCTTTCTTTTTTGACCCAAAAAGAGGAGATTTTATGCTCTTTTCAGATCCTTTTGGCAATTATTAAGGCATTTTGGTCTCAAACACTTGTCTAATAAAAATGGCTCCCCAGATTTTATTGAGTTACACTTACAGAGCTAAAAACAGTATCTGTATGAATTCCAACAAATTCTGTGGTGATTTATGAAAATTAGGATCAAACTATTGACCTTACCTCGGATTCACTAAATTGAATGCAGAAATGATGGACTGTTCACCATAACACATTGTTCCTTCAGAAGACTGTTTTATTTCCCACCCAGTGGAGTTAATTTAATATATTTTCAGTCAGTCAGTCAGTCAGTCAGTCAGTCAGTCAGTCAGTCAGTCAGTCAGTCAATTATACTATTATTTGCAGGCATGACGTTTTATTAAGAACCTTTGTCTGACATCTATCAACAAACTCAAACCTGGATTGAATTGGCAATGGTTTCTTGCCTTAATCTTCTGTAATCTAGTTATTTACTGTCTTCATCTAGAGAGATGGTTTTACCAAGCCCTGGAATAGCCAAGAGATCTGTTCTATTCTGTAAAGAAAGTGTATTCATGATTGGTTTTTGTCTTGATAACTAGTACTGGAAGTATCTTTGGCTTACCATCCTATACGGAGGTTTGTCACAGTGGTTGAAAATAACGAGTCTAGGTTTATCACTGATGAGCACTTTATATAAAAACACACCAAAGAAAACTTTTAGGTTGAGCATGTAAGAATTTATTGTCATCTAATGTTATACACATACACTGTACATTGTACATATACTGGAGTTCCTTAAAGGAGGTGCAGGCGTATATGTACGATGTTGTTTTATCTTAAAGATATTGTTTTATCTCAGAGATTAAAAAAAATTAAAAAAAAATAGTCTTACTGAACAGTAGTGTAAAATTCCATAGAGAAGCCCAGCATGTAAATTCAGCGATTGCATATCCAGAACAGATTGCAGATGAACACAAGAAATTGGATGGAATGAACTATCTGCTGCTTTTGCCCACCTTTTTTAAAGGAACTCCAAAGCAGCTTAAGGCAATGCATGCTGTATACTTGAGAACTGTGTCAGATCATAGATAACTTATCACCTATTCTCAAGACACATTTCACTTTTTGTGTAATTTTGGTATGTTGGAATACCCAGACATTACTTCAGCATTACTACTTCTAGTTCTGAAATATTCAAACTGTCATTCCCAGTGTGATGGAATTATGACTCTCCATACTGTGCAACCCCTTTCATAAAGTCATTGTTATGACACTGCAATGTTCACTTACTTCAGTGGCTATTCAGATGGATTCTGAAGGGGAGGTTATAAACTTATCCTGAGTTGTCTGTCAAAAGTCTGTATAATATTGTTAAAGTCTGATAGAGTTAAAGAGTTGGTGTGAAATTTTAATTTCTTAGTTTGTCTGCTTCTGATTTTTTGGTTGCAGGGATTTGTATTGCTCGTTTTATGCCTTCAGGGAAGGGCTAGTAAAAAAACCCAACCTGCTCGTTAGGAGGTTAGGAGGAGGGGAAAAAAAGAAAAAGATTAAAAATCTATTTTCTTTGTTCTTCAACTATTCTACCAGTATTTTCTGCTGAATAACTTTTACTGAAATGCTGTAATGAATGTATCCTTCTCAGCTCCATCTTTTGGGAAAAAATAAGCCTCTTCTGTCTGCAAATGAAGAATATCAGGGAGTGGACTTTTTGTTTCCCCACTTTAATGGCCTTGACATTAGGACATATGGAATGTCTTTTTTTTTCTTTTTTCTTTTTTTTTTTTTTTTTCTGATTGAATGTGTGCCCTCTAGATCAGTGAATTGATTCAGCTGTGGAGTGTGTGTGTAGTCTATTTAGCAAATTCATTTCATGTTTAATATCCTATATGTTTTAACATCCATGGCTCATCATGGAGAAAGGCAGCAGCCAGAGTTAAGGTTTTCTATTACTTCTGCTAATGTAGCAATTTGCAGGTAAAACTGATTTTTCACATGAGATGCAGATCAAAAGAAATTCTCCTAGTTATACTGAAACAGTACCCTTCTTATACTAGCATAATAGAAGTGAAAATGGGGGTACCTCTTTAAAAAACCAAGCAAAATACACCCTCAAAACAAACAAACAAAAGCCACCAACCCCCACCCCTCCCCAAACTCATATTTTTTCCTCTTATGCTTATTTTTTATTTCATTATATTTTCATTCATGAGCTAGCCTGCTTTAATACCAGTTTGAAAAACCCTTGTTGAAAATAAAGCTCACTAGAGTGGGAGCTCGCATAGACAGTCACCCTGAGGTCACTTGTTGAAATCCAGCACGGATCAATAGCAATGAAGCCTTTTTGGCAGATAAAAAAACCCTTCCGTGGACTTCAGTCCATGCCAGAACATGCAGGTTCCTCTGGAGAAGTGTCGAGTAGTCTGAACTTGCCCTTCACTGAAGTAAATCGCTGAAGCAGAGGATGAGAAAGAAACATATTCTGTGAATAAACCAAATAATTCACACTCTGAACAGTCAGTGAGGCAATTTTTATCATCACTGACCTTAATTAAAATCGTACCTAACATTCAGTTACAAATTGCTTGTACACCTTTGCTTATATATGTCCATTTTCTTATGGGCAGCCTGCTTATAAGTGGTTATTTTTTATATGAGAGGTTAATAAAATAACACTGTGCCAGAAGGGAGAGAAACTTCTAAACCTGAAGTTGAGTAAATTTTACATTTTTCATAATATTCCACTTATTTCATTCCAGTTGCTCAATTTTTTCTGTCTTTAATCTGATCTTCAAGTATACATTGAAGAACATAAAAGCCAAGAACATACTACCCAGAATAAACAAATTTCTTTTTGAGATTTGGTGAACTTTAAACAAACAGGAAATATTATTCTGGAGTAAAAAATAGCAACAAACAAACAACATGAAAAAAAACACAATGAAAAGAAATGCCCAAATCATAATAGGGGAAAAGAATCATAGGGAACTATGAAAATTCCCTTACATGTGTGGAAAAAAACCCAGACCAACAAAACAACTCTCTAAATGTGAACCTCTCTGAATATGAAATATTTACAGATAATTCTTTAAGTTAGGTTACTTAAAAAGAACAAAAAAAACCCCAAAAAACAGAAACAATGCTAGAGAGATGAACATTCCAGATACCTTACCTGTGATAATTCTTAAGAATACAATTATTTTTCTACATTTACTCTGGGCAGATACAGATCTCTGGTGTCCTGGCTACACCAGTGATAAAAAATTAAATACTTATGGGGGACATTTCTGGATACCAGAAGTCAACTGGCTGTAAAACTAAATTGTAACAGTGGTCCTCAACAACGTTTTGTTTTGAGTTGAGATAGCCAAATTTTCAGGTATGTTTTGAGATTGGCATAAGCCTGGGACCAATTTGCACACACCCACCTTCTTTTGAAGGTGCAAAGCATTTAATAATATGGACATAGCCTTTTCTGTGCTGGTTGGCCCCACTATCAGAAAACAGTGCTGGGCACATTTAAGCTGACAATTTCTGTGTTTATTTTCAGCTCTATCTGCTTGTAGATCCATAAACAATTATTTCTCCTATTTCTAACAAAGAATCATGGATTACTTCAGACTATAGAGATTGCTGGATATCATCTTGTCTCTCACTCAGAGAAGGGTCAGGTTAAGCTATTCAGGATCCATTTTGAATATAATTAAAGAAACAGAGATCCCACAAGACCTTCGGGAACATTTTCCAGTGTTTGACCACCTCATAACAAACACATTTTGCCCATGCCTAATCAGAATTTCCTCTGCATTATGGCTGTGAACTCATCATCAGTGAAACTCATGCAAGGTGCCAGTCCCATTTGTGTGCTGCAGAAGACATAGACTGATAACTCCTACAAACACAGCCTTCCCCATTCCAAGAGGAGGACTCCAGGCAGTTCTCTGATGAGCACCTTCTGCCCTGGTTCCCCCGGAGGGAATCAGCTCAGAGCACATTAGTAGTGCACTCACCTTCCTGCAGCAAAAATCCAAGCACTGGCACAAAGGACACTCGTACCACTGACTTGCCAAATCCTTCTTCCTCTTTTTGAAGACTGGGTCCATATTTTCTTTCTTTCAGGCGTCTCTCCTGACTGCCAAGACCTTTCAAAGACAATCATAAGGGGCACTACTGTGGTGTCTACCAGCTCTCTCAGAATTTGTGGATACATCTCCTCAAGACCTAGGGACTTATGGATGTCAAGTTTCACTAAATGATCTCTAACCCAGTCCTTGTCAGTGGGATTTCCTTTCTCCAGACCTCTTCCCTGATATTCTGGGTGAGGGATTTGTAAGGTCTGGCCTGGATGACAAAGATTTAAAAAAAACAAACAAGACATTCAGTATCTCCAGCCTCTGTTCCAAAGGTTCTTATTCCACTCAGCAGCAGCCTCCCATTTTTTTTTTTAGAATTCCTTCTGTTACTGGTATATTTGAAAAAAGAAAATGCACCTCACATTTCCCTTGGTATTCATAGGAGAGCATGGGGCACTTCCAGGGGATTGTTCAGAACTCAGGCAGGCAGCAGCAAGCTGATGACCAACCTTGGCACTGCTTAACTTTCTTTGCTGACAACTGATTCTGGTGACTTCTGGTGTTAGCAAAACTGTGAGATTGTAGTAATTTTAGCATCTCTGGTAATCTTTTGCCCTGAGCAACTATTTTGCTTACACTTTGAGTCAGTCTTACTCTTCTTTCCTTAACAAATATGTTTACTTTTCTTAAATCTCTTTGAAAGTAAGATATTTGCTGATGTTTCTGAATGTATGTGTACTGAAAACCACTGAATAATGTAATGAGATAAAAGAAAGCAAATAGGGCATTTGTACGTCTTTGCCAATACAGCGAAAGGAAAATAGAGCGTAGAGAGCATAATCTGCTAAACATGACAGGGAAAAAAGCAAGCAATTAGAGTGAAGAGTTATATATTCTGTAATGTGTGTGCACCCATATGGAGACAAAGTATGTGTGTAAGTATGTGCACATACAGCAATAAACATATATACAAATGCAAACACATACACGAGCGCACACACAATGAATTTCTAATTAAGTT
Organism: Xenops minutus; assembly: GCA_035221455.1. NCBI lineage: Eukaryota > Metazoa > Chordata > Aves > Passeriformes > Furnariidae > Xenops > Xenops minutus. The sequence goes on along the minus strand of JAWWEE010000085.1, from coordinate 67,070,249 downwards.
GAGAACAACATTCAAGCCCAGACTCAGAAGTTATCAGAGGCCTTGCAGAGATTCCCTCTGGAGTTTCTGAGAGCTGGGTTTAGTAGCCAGTAATTTCCAATTTCTTAGATAATGTGTAGGACCATGGTGCTGATTAGCCCTTAAATCATGCTCTCCCTGGAAAAGCAAAGTCTTTAATTTCTTTAATGGTCAAAAAAAGTCTCTGCTTTTCTCTTTTTCACCTTCAGAAGCTCTTGGTTAATTGCAGTCTGGACTTAACATTTATTTTTGGGTGCTGAGGATAAGAAAGGGTAGTCCTGTTGAAGGAAAAAGCAAGGGGGTCCCATATTTCGGGAATTGGTTTCTCTAGTGGAGATATATCATTTTAATTCCTGCATTTTTAAAGTGATGCCTGTGGTTTTTAATCTTGAGTCTCCCTTTGACATTAATGGGAGTCATGTTGCTGAAATGAGCACGTGATGCTTTGATAATTGAAAGGGACCGTGTGTGATAGAATCATAGGCACTGGAGAGGTAAAATACCTGTTTCACTAGGATATCTTGCCAGTTTTCCTTCTAACTCAGGAAATTAAGAGATTTACGGCTTATTTATTAATATATTGTTCAGTTCATCTATAAATGAGTCAGCTGCTTTCAGTGGAAGATTGCTGCACAGGATACCGACTTTGTCAAGTGAAAATGTTCCTTTCCTTAATCTCATTCCATCACCTGTTATTTTTTTTGCAACCCATGACTAATTGCTTCACAACACATATTTTACACCATTTTGGATATTTTCAGAAGGTTACTCTGTTTTTCCCCAGGCCCTATTTGGTTGATTTGGTTATTTTAATCTACTGACTACATAAGTCAAGCCTTAAAGTCCCTACAGGGATTTTGTCTGGTTTTTTTTCCCTGAATGCTCTCGACCCTTGGGGCCTTTTATAGACAACAAGAAAAACTTTTAGTTATTCTATGGAGGAATCCGTAAAAATACCAGGTGGAGTAAAAGAGTGCAAAGGGGCCTTAGAGATGATATAAAGACCTTAGGGTGGTACAGAGGTATTTATTTTCTGGTTTTAATAAGTTCATGAAATCCGTGGGAGTGTACACATCCTTCTAAAGAAACTCACTTTTTTGTCTCCAATAAACAGTTCAAAAAGTGACATCAAGTATTTTTGGAGATAATAAAGTCCTTGGCCCCTTCAGAGTCCATTACTGTGTATAGTGTATGAAAGAAGGAGCTGAGACTCAAGATCCAGTAGTTTAAATATTGCCTATATTGTCTGTTGCATTATCAGTTTACTCAGTTCTCAACTCTGTCCAATGTAATGGCATGACAATTTCTCATCAGTAACACAAAATATCATTATCTATATTTACTCTCCCTATTCATTCTTGGAAAAAGTCTTGTACATATTTAAGTGGGAAGAAGGAAGACAAATTAAGATAATATACTCTTTTACTATTTGTACCAGGCAAAACAAAAAGAATTTACTGCAGCAACATTTCTACAGTTCACAGCATAGAAAAGACAACAGGGACTTCAGAAAATAATAATAATAAAAAAAAAATAATGAAAGTTTGAACATGCATTTTTAAAACACAGCCAAAACATCTAAAGAAATTAATTGGGTAAAATAGTCGTTAAAGCATAGCTGAGGTTGCCACCACAGATCATTTAAATATCAAAAGCAAAACTTTCAGTCTTTTAATGTTCATTTTCTCATGCACCCTATGAAGAGTACTTTCTGGTTGCTGATTTGTCATATTTGCATCAAAAGGCAATAGAAGTATCTAAAACATCATGGCAGTGGAAGCTGAAATGAAGATATTTTGCCTGAAAAAGAGTAAGAATTTTCATGTACTTCTTCCAATTAATTTTTAAACAGGCCAACAGTCCTGCGAGCCTGGTGGGAACATACAGTCTTCCTTTACAGTTAAGGTCATTCATGTGTTAAGAGGATAGGCTATTGTGAGGAAAAAAAGCAGGAATGGGTATAATTAAGTTGTCTAAGACTAATCTCAGAACACTGATTCAGAATAACAGTATTTCTCTTAAGTACCAGCAGTCTACCAGGAGGCCACATTACAATCCTGAATATTCCCTGTATTTCACCATGGAAATATGCTTTTAGCATTTTTCTTTACTTGTAGTAACTCCAAAAGCTGCGTGGGCATACACACGTCCGTTAATTTCTGCATGTTAACCACAGGTGTCTTCTTTAACAGGAAAATGCAGTCTCTGATATTGGAATCATACAGCTTTCAAAAAGAGCACTGAGCAAGATGCACTCGCCAAAAAAAAAAAAAAAAAAAAAAAAAAAAAGCAGGACGTCTAGCTTCATGTCTCTTTTTGTTTCAAAGAATTTAAAACTTCTCCTCCTGTTTCCCTTGTAAGTTTCTTATTAGTAAACTATAGGGTATGGTGAGCGGAGAGACAAAGAGGGTGATAGAACATCTTTCAGCCTGAGGATGAGTTGCTCTTCAAATAAGAAAAAAAGTCATGAACCTAGCATGAGGGGAGTGTGTTTTCCAATGACAAATGTTTGATCATAGAGTTAGGAGAGGGGGCTATGTACTAGGAACTGCTCCTCAAGTATTTCCCTCTTGATGTGTAAATATAAATAGACAGAAAAAATGTGCTCATTTGTGCTAGAATTGCAGGGTGTTTCCATTGTCTAACACGTGTCTCCTTTAGCCTTAGAAGAATTTATTGTACAAGCACCACTCCCAGCACAATGCCTTAATTTTTAGCCTTCACCCATAAGCTCTGTTTTTGCTGCTCTTCCATGCCATAGTTCCTATTTCCTCTCTGAATGAGACACAGAACTTCATAGAAAGTATTACTGAGACAGAGAACTTCATAGGAAGTATTGTCAGTAGTGTAAGACAGGAATTTCAGTAGTTTTTTAATAACAAATCTTTACTACAAAAGTCGAACGCTACTCTTTTGTACTGTTTGAATTAGAGACATATACTCAGTTTAGCCCTAGTTCCTGCCTGGGTAGAAGTGCTTAAATTCTCATAATGATAAGTGTTTCCAAACATCTTTTTCTAATAATTTAATCAGCAAACAAGTGCTTGGGCATCCCACAGGTTACTCACATCACTTCCTTCCACTGCATTAATCAACTATTATAAAGCACCCAGTCTTTTGTTCCCTGTGACTTAGGTGGTGTTTGGAACCACCTCTTCACAGTCAGACAAGCATATAAAATATTTGTTATGATTGGGATAACCATAGTGAAAACACTGGAACAGCTTATGTAAGTTTTAAACTAAATAATTGGGTGCAGTAATACAGAAACACAGAGGCAGAACTGTGTTTAGACCTCAGCCACTGTGATTCCCAGTTCTTCACTACATAAACACTATTGAGAACAGAAAAAGGTTCTGGTACCACAATGACAGAACATGTAATCCGCAGACTATATAATACTTTTCTTTTATAGCTGTGTCAAGGCAATTTTCTTTTGGTGATGTTTTGAAGCTTGCACATTAAATATGAGGCTCTGAACACATCTAATACTGAAGCTTTAGCTCAGTAAAAATAATAGCAGGAAAACATCAAGCCCATTCTCTTGAGTTTTCATGGTCTATTTCTTTGCTTGCAGCAAAGTTGGATAAAAGTATTTACCTCTTTAATGTTTACTTAATGCAGTATGAAGTGTTGACCTTAAATGGTCTTTACAGCTCATAGACCATAAAAATAAAATTATGAATGAGCAATTTTCATTTCTACAAAACCAGTGACTGGAGAAAACTGTGTTTTTTCTACCCTTATCCTAAGAATACAAGTAATATCATCTTGTACAATTACTATCACTTGCAGACATCAATCACCACTTTTTGACTAATCTTCAAAACCACAGGCATCAACACTGGTAGGAAGGAGGAAAGACTGAAGTTACTAGGCAATGTCTTCTTGTATTCACTGTTGGAGTCAGTGAGCAAGACCTATATTCTTCTGATAAGGAACACAGAACTTGGCTCAGACAGTTAGATCAAGCCATCTAAGCAATGACCAAAGGAGACTATAAAGAACCCCGAAATTAACAGTTCAGATCAAACTGTTAAGTGCAAAGAAGAAAGATCTTCCTTTGAGCTATGCGATAACTCAGTTCTCAGCATAATCTCAGCTCTTTGCTTAACATTGGTCATGCTGGATACATCTCAAGAGAATTCATCTGCAGGCTCAAAATTAGTACCTTGTTGCTTCTTTGAGTGCACTTTTTCTCCTCTTCCTTGTCTTCACAAGAATTTAACTTATTTACAGAGCTAATCTGCCATAAACAGCATTTCAAATCTAACAGTTTCAAACCTAATTACCTTTTTCCCTCACCTCCCATGTTAAGCTCTACAATAAAATACTGTCCACCCCAGAATTTACAGAATCATACTGGGACAGGGACTGAAGCCCCTGGGTAACCTATGCCAGGGACAGAACAGCCTAGGGGATTGCAACCATGTGCCTCTCCTCTTTCTTTCAAGAAATGCATGTTTCCTAATATAACTTAATTTACAACTTTCCTTTTTCTCCTTTTTAGACTTTTTCAAAAAAATCATGTGTTTCTAATGAACAACAAACCATACATATGTTTTATATATAATTTTATTTTTTTCATTTTTCACACATATATTACACATATATATTTTATATATATGTATTTGTTGAGAAAAAAACCCAAACCAAACAAACAAAAAAAACATTTACTATATTCCCAAAGATGACTGTTTTGCTTAGAGCTTGTGGTGTGAATACATTACCAAAAGAAAAAATGCAGTGTACTTGAAAAGCACTTTTTCCTTCTTTCACAGCTAGTCCTTTGATCTCCTCTTCTCATGTTTCTGTTTTGTTTTCCTTTGTTTTTTTTCTTCCCCTTTCAACTTGAAGCATAAGTGATGAATACTGATGTGACAGAGTTTGGTCCCATTCGAAAATCCAGAACAATGGCACACGAGCCTGTCCAAGTTGTGCATAAGTTGTAGGTCGGGAAATATAAGATATTAAATTATTTTTTTGAGGAAAGAGTTATGTTTTCCAACCACTGAATTTAGGTTAAACACCTTCTGCAAGGCTCCCAGTTTTAATACAAGTCAATGTGAGACTTGTTGCAAGCAGCTTTTTCTGATCTTATTGAAATCTAGTTACATTTTTTGACAAAAATATTAACAAATACACCTAAATTTAAAAGGGTTTGAGATCTTTCTCACATTAATGGCTCAGTTGGACTGGTACTAATTCAGTTTAGTTTCTCCTGAGATAGTCAACTTTGTCTGTCTGCAGAAATATACAATGAAACTGAGGCATCTGTTCATTTTTAGAGTTGACCTTCTCAAAATGAGAATATTGAACAATCTTGAAGAAAAACCTTGTTTATGAATATGTACTAAATTTTGGGTATCTGCTTAAACCATATTCTGATTAAATTTCCATGTCCTTGCTGAAACAGATCTAAGGTTTGCCTCAGGTATTTACAGGGCATTGAAGATACAGAGCCTAAAATGACAGGGTATGGCTGCAGCTCATTGCTCTATTGTACATCTTTTAAACTGGGAGATTGCTTGCCTGTAAAAAGAAACTGCTGATTACAAAGAAAAAAGAAAACAACACGACAAATGCTTCAGGACATTAAAAATCAGGTAAAAAAAAAAAAAAAAAAAAAAAAAAAAAAAAAAAAAAAGAGAGATCGTACTGAGCTCCTCACTTCCAGATTGTAATAAAATTGGGTAAACTATTCACCGTGACTAATTTATTCAAAAGTTGTCCCTTCATGGGCTCATGAATTTATATTCAAACAGATTTGGATTTCTACAGATTTGTTACTCAATGTCACAATTACAGAAATAGTTGTACTTTTAATCCTTTTTTTTTTTTCTTTGACTTTCTCTTTGAGTCTTGTACTATGCATATGGCTTTGAGAGGAGATAAATTACAGGAAGCTGTTGCCAAGGGGTAGTGACTATGGGTCTATGTTCGATTATTCTTTCATAGTTGCCCTTCTGCATACAAATGCTCTGCAGAAAATACAAAATGTAGGTAATGTTATCAGACTGTATACTAAATTGCATTATAGTAATCTGTTCAGGAAGCCACATTTTGAGATTGGAATCACCAACTTCTCACTTTAAGTTTAGATTTTGGCTATAAGAAGTTGCTCATCTTCCATAATTTACTGATTTATCTGAATTATCAAGGCCCATGTAACTCTCTCACTTAAGAACTAGCACTCGTAGAATGCTCTAAAGCTTTGTGAGATGAGTAGTCTATAACTTTAAAGTAGGAAAAATGCCTAATATGGAAATCTTTGAAGTGTTTCACACTGTGAATACATATGTGTCTTATTAATCTCATGACTCAAAGACAGGGCAGATTGATGGGACACCCTCAGTAGCTAAGGTAGATGAACACAAAGCAATTCCAGCTCAGAGGATGGGTGGACTGATTTAGGAGAGATTCAAGAACAGATAAAATATTGACGCAGACCTGAAGGGAAAAACGGGACGGACCACTCCACACGAAACGCGAGATAAGGTGAAATGGCCGTTTATTCAACAGAGTAAAAGGGTTTTATAGGGGCTAGCTAGGAGTTAGAAACTCGGTGTGGTTCGGGGAGGAGATTAACAGGTCTGTGACAATAAAGGGAAGAGAGGGATGGGCTACAACAAATAAAGAGAGGTATAGGAGGGAGCTAGCTATAGACAGCACAGGTGCACTGTGCCAAGAGCTAGCCAGTGAGGAGAAGGGAAAAACGGCAACCAATCAAAGGGTAATAACCGGGGGAAAACCAAACCAATCAAATAGGAACATTTGAACAAGTAAAAATAATTAATCCTATTCTAATACATTT